>CAUYUJ010009050.1:0-36508 GCA_963575745.1 Prorocentrum cordatum | reverse complement strand
CACCGGATCACCGGATCGCCGGATCACCGGATCACCGGATCACCGGATCACCTGATCACCGGATCACCGGATCACCGGATCACCGGATCACCGGATCACCGGATCACCACCTTGAGACTCCAAGGTCGATCTATAGTGCGGGGTCGAACTATAGATCGACCTGGCACTTTCCTTGGGTCGCACTATAGTTCAACCCATGATTTTTGGCCAGGTCGTACTTTTCTTCGCTCGCGCATTGTTAAGGATCCCCTGAGTGAGGGGGCATGCGCCCCCTAGGAGCGAGGGGTATCGGCTGCATCACATTGCGCGCATGTTACAACATCCCGCAGCTGCGAAGGCTCGAGGGCACATAGCGCTACTCTTGCTTGCGCGCACTGGGGGTGGGCAATGGTCAAGGGCAAGACGGAGGTGAAGTTACGGGCTTCTTCTGTGACAGAGGAACAGTTGAAGCCGCTCGTGAAACAGCACATTGATCTCATCGAAAAATGCCAACTGCAAGGGGGCAAAGATGACTTCATGAAGAACAACATGCCGTTTCTCTTGCCGCTTGCGCAGCTCACCACACGCGTCAAATGGAAGAACCTCCAGGACGTCGTGTTGAAGCAGAAGCCGAACATGCACCAGGAAGAGTGTAGGCGTTTCTGCCAGGAGGTGGCCGACGCTTTCAGCCACGTTTGCAACAAGTTCTACATCGCCAAGACGGGGGGGAAGCTGGAGGCGCACACAAAAATGCTTGGGGTGGCAATGGGGCTGCAGCCTGGCAGGGCAAGCCCAAGCACAGGAGAGAGCAAAAAACGCGCCGACAGCAGCTCCGACATAGAGATGAACCCTCCAAACTCTTCCACGGCCGCCGCGTCGTCCAGCGCAGATGGGGGCAGCAGGCGCAATGTCATCAAGAACGCCTTCGGCATCAGCCCGCCTCCGAAACCGGCAGGGAAGAAACAGAAGGTTGCCACGTGGAGCCCGATGGTGGTGTTCTCGTCGCAGGAGGACGTCGAGCTCGCTGACCCGCCCGCCGCGGCCCCGACGGAGGATCGGAGGGGGCGGGCAGGGTGGGGGGGGGAGGGGAGCAGTTTTGATTTTTCACGGCGTAACCGAACCCCTTCGGGAGGGGAGCTCGGGAGGGGCAAGTGAGAGACCCGCCCCAGGATCCCCTGGCCACGTATTTCGATTTCAACTCTGAGCCGATGTGCATGGTGATGAAGTTCGCAGACAGGGAGGAGCGGGGAACACTGACGAAAGGAGGCGATGGTTTCTTGGATGCCGTGTTTCCCGACGGCAGGACGGAGAAGACGGAGCAGCCCAACGCCCTCCTGGCAGCAAGAGCGGCAGCCGCGCAGGCGAAGGCGAAAGCGGGCAAAAAAGGGAAGCCAGCAGGACATGTAGTGGCAAAGAAGCCTGCAATGAGAAAGCCCAGTGCAGCCGCCGCGAACACGGAGACGGACCAGGACGATGAGGGGGAGGAGGAAGTGCAGCTGGAACCCGATGAGCCCGTGGATGCTGCAGATGAGCCCTCGGTCGGCGCTGGGCCCCCCGCTGGCCACGCCGACCGCGGGTACAGCGTGATGTACTACAAGAGGGACCACTCTATCGGGTTGAAGCGGACGCACGGTGAGAAGAACCAGTTTGTGAGTTTCGGCGGGAAAAAGTACAGGGACACCTTGGACGAGGCCACGCTCAGGGAGATCGGCGCAGAGCTGAAGAAGGCCTTGGTCGACGGCACCGTGGCTGACACCAAGGAAGCTGCTAAGGCGGAGGCTGAGCGCTTAGTGGCACAGCGCTTGGGCGACTAATCGCGTCCATCCTCATCATCGCATCCATCATCACCATCATCCTTACGGTCTTCATCGCCATTGCCATCGCCATGCCCGTTGGCAGAGCGCCCTCTCCAGTGCTAGACGACACCCCCTCATCGCAGGGGCGCCCCTCCGTGAGGGGACCGCGCGATGGATTGGCGAGTGATGGAACCCCTTAAGAGGGGAACCCCTTAAGAGGGGCTTCAGCACACTCTCGATAAGACAGGGCAACGGCCCCCTCCGAGAGGGGACCCCTCGGGGAGGGGATCAAAGGTGCGGCAGTCTGCTTACTCATTATGTGTGTGGCATTGCGTTTCCTCCTCGTTCCATCCCTCTCCCATTTGCTTTCATGTTCTTCATCCGCAACCGTACGACAGAGCTGACGCCCAGCGCGCTTGGGGGCCAGCCCCCCGCCCCGAGCTCGCGGCCATGCGGGCGCTCATCGTGTGCCTCTCGGCGCCCCAGGCCGCGCGGAAGCAGAATGCAAGGGGGGAGTTGGGGCAGGATGAGGAGAAAAGTAAGAGTGACGGCCACTTGTTTGGCCATCTGGGCGATAATAAAATCAATCCAGCAGCCGAGTTTTAGACCCACCTTTTTTAGCAAAAAAAGGGGGTCTAAAATTGAACGAATTCCTATGAAATTCCATTACATTCACCCCCCCGAAGGGCCTCCCACGAGGCCCCCAGATTTTAGCCTTTTGAGTCCGACTAAAAACTTTCGGCCGCAACCGTTCTGGACCCCAGGCTTCCGGCATGATGATGTCGGGCGGCTGCGGCGGCGGGCTGCCTCCAGAAGGCGGTGGCGGCGGCAAGCGGCCTCACGAGGAGCTGGGGGTGCACGTGGTTAAGGCGCCCCTTCCTGAGGGGATCCGTTTACAGAGAAGGGGATCCGTTTACAGAGACCCCTGCCAGAGGGGATTTATCGATAGAACCTCCCCTTCCTGAGGGGATTCATTTACAGAGACCCGTGACCCTTCCTGAAGGGATTGCTTTACAGAGACACCCTGCAGGACGGGCACGCGCCTGTCTTTGAGGTCGACGACGAGGACAGCGAGGCGGAGGAGGAATTCATGCTGGACTTCCAGGACCACAGGAAGCGGTACACCCGCTCGTCCCACCGCTTGTGGCTTCGCAAAGCGAACTGCAAGAAGTGTTGGCAGTGCGGCAAACACACCTTCTTCTCGGTGTGCGTTGGCAAGGCGTGCCAGGAACACCTCGCGACCCAGTGGTTCCACGAGCACGGCGACCGCGACCGCAACGGGAGGAGGTGGAGGGGCGGCAAGAGCGAGGTCGCCAGAGCCAGGCAACGCAAGGGTGCAAGTGGTGGGGAGGGGGGAACCCTCAAACATTGAGGAATGAAGTTATGTCGGTTTGATGTTTTGATGTTCTCAATGTTTATCCTGATCAGTTTTCTGCGCCTGCCAGGCGCTGGCAGCGGAGGTGCGATACCAGGGAGGCGGTCTTGGTCGGCCTGCTGCAGGACCGCACCCCTCCCCCTCTGCCCCGCGCTGCCAAGAAGGGAGGGCCCCTGTTTGAGGGGATAAACGAGGGGGGACCGAATAAACGCAAGAAGAGGCCCCTCTCATGGGGGTGAGCTTACTTCGTCGTTCCCCGACAGGAGCAGCAGAACGAAACAGCAGCGCAGCCGCCGCCCCCGCATGGGGGGCCAACGCCACCGATCGGCCCGCCACCCGCAGCACTGTTAGCAGCAGCAGCGGCTGGACACCCCGCAGCAGCAGCAGCAGCAGCAGCACCGCCCGCAGCAGCAGCATCAGCAGCGGCAGCACCTGCCGAAGCAATGCAGGTTGACGGATCCGACGACGGAGCCCGAGAGGGGGAGGAAGAAGAGGAGGATGAGGGCGAGGAGGAAGAGGGCATGGAGGAGGAAGCGGAGTCAGAGGAGCCCGATGAGCTGCTGAGGCTAGAGGAAGAGCACGCAAGGCAGCATCGGAGGCTCTTGCGGGCATTGAATCGCACGGAGGCGGCGCAGAGGAGCGTCGAAAGGCACAAGGAGCGCCTTCGGCAGGAGCAGGAGCGCAGGGCAGAGCAGGAGATCATCCGCCTGAGGCGGGCGCAACAACAGCAGAGGGACGCCGCGCTGAGGCGGGAGGCAGAGGCCCGCCTGGAGCTGCAGAGGGCAGCAGAGGCCGCCGAGGCGCAGGCGAGGACGAGGCTGCTGGCTGCCGAAGCGGCCGCACGGAGGGCGGAAGAGGCGGCCAAGGCTGCCAAGGATGCGGAGGACGCAGCGCGGGCCAATGAGGAAGCGGAGCAGAAACAGAAACGAGAGGCAGAGGAGCGGCAGGCGGCAGAGACGGCAGCGCCAGAAGCGGCAACACCAGAGCAGCCAGAGACGGGCGCAGCAACGGCGGACGCAGCCAGGGCGGACGCGGAGAACGCAGACAACAAAAAGAAGGAGCCCAAAGCAAAAAAAAGGCCCCGCGCGGACCAGGCGGAGGGCATACCCTCGAAAGGAGGGAGGGGCAGCAAAGACAAGGACAAGGACACTGAGAAGGACAAGGGCAAGCGCCCGAGGGCGACCTCTAAGAGGGGCTAGGACCGCTTCTCCATCCTCCTGGTCACTCTTCCTCCTGCTCCTGCTTGTCGCCCGCCCTCCTCCTTGTCCATATCCCACTTGCTTCTGCTCTTCCTCCTTGTCAATCTTCCTCCTGCACCCCCATCCGCCCCAGGACGGCGCGCCCTGAGCCGCGGGGCGACCGCGTCGGCGACGGCGCCGACATCCATATACATTTGCGCGGCCTCTCGCGCCAGAATAGAGGCGGTACGGGTTAAGGGGACTCTGATTGATTGTGGCCCCTTCATTGTAGGGGCGCGCGCGGCTGCCCCTGGCAGAGGGGACGGGCGATCACGAAACCGATTATCTTAAGGGGAAATTCTCTTTGGAGAATTCTCTTAAGAGAATTCTCTTAAGAGAATTCTCTTAAGAGAATTCTCTTAAGAGAGTTCTCTAAAGAGAATTGTGTGGATGTCTCAGGCAAAACCAACAATTCTCTTAAGAGAATTCTCTTAAGAGAATTCTCTTAAGAGAATTCTCTTAAGAGAATCTCTCTCAAGGTCGCTTGCAGTGCACCCCCCCTCGCTGCATGGGGGCCAGACGAGTCCCGCTGGGGGGCGAAACGCCCCTGGCTGCGGCGGGGCTGGGCGGTATCTGACGGGCCCCCTAGGGGGGTTGGGGGGCGCGGTGTTCCTGATTGAGGGGGGCCCCTGAAACATCTTTGACGGGCCCCTTGCGGAGGGGCACCGCCGTCCTTCACTGAGGGTGAACCCCTTTAATGAGGGGGGGCAGTGTGAGCAGGGGCAGCAGGGGGGAGCAGTAGCATTGCATCATGGGTGAGTCGTTCGGGCCCCTGTGCTTGCCTGCCGCGCAAAGCAATCCAGAGAGGGGGGTGCCCCTTTTTGAGGGGGCGCGCACCCCTTACTGAGGGGGGGGGCCCTGGCACACCCCCTCCCCCTCCCCGCCTCACCGCTGATGAGGTAGCACCCCTTCTCTTCGAGGGGGAGGAGGCGACCGCGTGGGTTGCGAGCCCCTTCGAGGGGAGAGAAACGAACCCCTGGCTGAGGGGACGGCTCGACGATACTGAAATGTACCACCACACACGCCACACCCACAGCACCACACCACACCCACACGCACCACTGAAGTGCGCGGGGAAGGCCCCCGACGATCTACTTGCCATTCGCAGGCGTTTCGGCTGCCGCAGGGCATGTCGATTTTGCTGCTGTATCCCAAATTTCAGGGGTCAGTCCCGCGGCAGCCATGCCCGCCCCAGGAGTAGTCTCTCCTCTGCTCCTGCTGGGCACTCTCCTCACACCGTTGTGCAGCCTGGCGCCGAAGAAGAAGATCGAGGGCCAGGGCGCACCAGCGGCGAAGAAGTCGAAGGCGGCCCCGAAGGGGCACGGGCTCGACAAGCAGGAGGCCGACAAGATGAGGGCGTGGCTCAGGTACCAGTCGGAGAAGAAGGACGGCAGCGGGAAACCTACGAGCACAGCAGAATCCGCCAGAGCAGCCCAGGCGCTTTGGAACGGGATGAAGGACCCAGCCGATCGGAAGCGTTTCTTGCAGACCTTCGCGAGTGACAAGGATAAGACACTTGACTGGTTGGCCACCTTCGAAGAGAGATGCACGAATGTAGAGGTGCACACGCGCTCTGCCAAGAAAGGGTACCGGAATGTATCGCAGGCACTGGCCCTCAAGAACCTCACCATCAAAGACTTTGCGAACATCCAGGAAGCCACTGCCTTCGTGCAGGAATGGTGTGAGGAGAACAGCGAAGAGCATGGCACCAAAGAAGAATTCCCCATCAAGGAAGATGTCAAGGACAGGCCTCTGTGGAAGGAGTGGTACTTCGTCGAGCGCAACATGGACGATGACCAGCTGGTGACGAAGGACTCGCGCACCTTCAGGGGGACGTCCAACCTGAAGAACCTGAAGCAACTCGAAGCTGCAGGCATCAGGATGGCCGAGCTCCCGTCGCCCAGCGCTTCGGGGTCGGGTGGGGGCGGCGAGGTGAAGATCGAGAATCCGCACTGGCCAGAGATCGTGAGTAAGAAGGACGAGATCGCGCGCCGTCCTCGGCAGCCGCCCCCTGCCCTTCCATCTCTGGTGCTCTGCCAGACCCCTCCCAGAGGGGGGGCCCTCTCCCCCGCCACGCCCCCGCCGCCCCTCCTGGAGGGGATGGCGATAGAAACTGGTTCGTATCCGTTCTGTCGTGCGTTGTTTGCGTTGAAAAGCATGTCGGCGCATTGCTTGTTTATGATCCCTACCAAGGCAAATGCTGGTCAAGTATCAGAAGGAGCTGATGTTCCTAAAGCACACGAAGAATCAGTGGCTCGCGAAGGCTGGGGATCAGGATCAGAAGGACCGTCAGAGCTTCCAGAACTGGGCCGATGAGTGCAAGAAGTGCGTGGACAATGCGGACCAGCACGAGACGGCGATGGAGGTTCTGATTGCGAAAATTGAGGGCGCTGATTCTGTCGGCAAGGACACGGACATGTACGATAAGCTGAAGTATGAGGTCCAGGCCGCCTACAACACACACGAGCACATGTACGAGGGCATTCAGCTCTCGGTCAAGCGCTTCAAGAAGTTCCTCAATTGAGCTGAGGCCCTACATCTACATCTACATATCAGTATTTACATGCATATATGCAGTAGGGTTTGAGATGCTCTGCCTCGCCCGACGACGCGCATGCAGCGCTGCCTTTCCGACGCCCGTGGGAAAACGAGAACTTGCCGCTTCCTCTGCAGGGGTGCCCCTTCGTGAGGGGCCGCGTGTTTCTGGGTTTGCCAGTAAAGAAGCCCCCCTCATCGCGGGGGCGTGGGGGGAGGGGGGGGCGGGGGGGAGGGGGGCTTGGTATCATCAGGAGGGGGGTAGCAGGAGGGGAGGGGCATGAAAGGGATTGAAGGAGGGCGCGGAGGAGGGGCGCGGGAAAGGGCAAGGGCCCCTTGCCTCATCCGCGCATGTCCGTAGCCACTGCAGTGGCTCAAGGCCGCCGCGCTCGCGCCTGTCTCCCGCGGGCCCCGCGGGATGCTTACCAGGCGGCGGTTGCCTTATGACAGGTTGGGCTTGCCGCCGGAGAGGCGGCTGAGAGCGAACGTGCAGGACCTGATAAGCAGCAACGTGGTCAGCGGGCAGCGCGGCGCTCAGCTGATCAATGACTGCGTCTCTGCATCTGCGACAGGTCTCTCCGACCTGCACACTACGGAGTCAACGTCGGGCATGAAAAACGCTGCCAGGAAGTTCAGGCGGGATTTCTTCAGGAAAGGGTGGCCTCCGCTCTATCACTGCCAGGTGTGGGGCTGGGACCCCAAGTCTGAAACAGAACAACTGATGGACTTAGCGATGATGCTTCCTCACGAAATACTTCATCAACTTCATCATTTTGGCGAGCGGAGCGTGCTACTGGAGACGTCGAGTCTCGACGGCGTGTCTCTGCGCCACGTGCAAAGAGCCAGGGCGGAGAGTGGTTGCAACGACCTGGTGCCCTGGGCGTGTGGCAGGACGGGGTCCCTTGCTTCTGGGACCGATCGATGAGCGCAGAGATCATCAGCCTCATGTTGCCAGGGGCTGCGGGGCGCTGGAAAAACCTGCGGGTCCCAATCACAGCGTTCCTCAAAGAGCACGTGGGCCCCAACACATTTGATGATGTTTTTTGCAGTGGTGCAGTGGAGCTTTGTTCACTTGGCTGCGAAGCGCTGGCCGGCGGCACGGCACGACGGCTCTCCCTTCGGCGCGCAGGACGCCTGGAGGAAGCGCCGACAAGTGGCCGATGCACCCCTACCAATTGGCGGAGTGCTTTGCCAGATCAAAGGGGACTGGAAGATGATGAAGGAGGTGCTCAAGCTACCTGGCTGGCAAGATGACGAAGTATGCTTCCTGAGCAACATCAAGAAGGACGAGGCCATGGGAGCGCAACACATCAGGGGAGGATGGAAATCCCCTCTGGGAGGGGGTGCGTCGTCGTCGTTTTGCGGCCCCTTCAGGGGGGGTGGAGGAGGAGGGGGAGGAGGGGTGGAGGAGGAGGAGGAGGAGGAGGAGGAGTGTTTTTGGCTACTCCCCGCAGGTGAAATCGCAGACTGGGAGAGACGCGCCGTGGAGAACGCACCGACGCACATGGCCAGAAGTCCTTGCGAAGATTATCGTTTCAGGCGAGCAGGTGCGCCCTCTCTTCCAAGTGCCGTATGCGAACGAGAAGTTGCTGAAGCTAGATTGGTTACACGTTGTTGATCTTGGAGTAGCGGCTGACTTCATAGGGGGTTTGCTATGGTATCTTGTAACGCACAAAAAGGTGGCTGGAACTACCCAGAAAGGCCGCGTCTCCACACTACATGGTCATTTGATGGCGTTCTACGACAGGCAGCCGCCTGGTGAGAAGACCAGCCGCCTATCGAGACTGACGCGGGGTGTTGTGAAAGGAAAAAAAGCAACGACGGCTAAGATGAGGTGCGGCGCGGGGATGCTCAGGCACATGGTTCCATGGGCATTGGAGATGGCGGAGGCTTTCCTTGATAGGAGGAATGGCGTCGACGAGCGGGCAGCTGTAGAATCGTCCATTCACGCAGGGATGAAAAGCTTATGTCGGTGTTACGAGGCACTCTCTGACAATCACCCATTTGCTGTGGACATTCTTAGAGAGCATTCGAGTAAGTTTGCCGCGCAGACGGCCGCTTTGCAAGACGCGCTTCCTGCCCATTTTAAAGTGAAGCCTAAAATGCACATGTTTCTGGAGCTGTGCATGGGCGGCGGTGAAACAGCGAAGCACTGGAACTATAGGGATGAGGATTTCGGTGGATCTGTAGCTGCATTTGGCCGAAGGAGGGGCCAAAGGAGGTCCATGAGAGCGTTTTCGGTGGCATGCATCTCTAAGTTCTGCGGCCAGCCGATTGTGCGCATGCTTTGAAAAGAACGCTTCTGTGTGTCTCGTTGTCATTCATTGCTGTCGGCTCAAATATATGTTGGACCCCTCCCAGTGGGGCGAGCGCGAGCATGGGCGCTGAAGCCCCGTTTGCCCCAAAACGGCGGGTCGAACTATTTTCGGCGCGCCCGAACTATAGATCGACCCTCAGAAAAGTATAACCCCCGCATTATAGTTCGACCCCGCACTATAGATCGACCTTGGAGTCTCAAGGCAGATCACCGGATCACCGGATCACCGGATCACCGGATCACCGGATCACCGGATCACCGGATCACGGGATCACCGGATCACCGGATCACCGGATCACCGGATCACCGGATCACCGGATCACCGGATCACCGGATCGCCGGATCACCGGATCACCGGATCACCGGATCACCGGATCGCCGGATCACCGGATCGCCGGATCACCGGATCACCAGATCACCGGACCCCTGGATCACCGGATCACCGGATGGCCCGATCACCGGATCACCGGATCACCGGATCACCGGATCACCGGATCACCGGACCTCCGGATCACCGCGGATCACCGGATCACCGGATCACCGGATCGCCGGATATCGCCAGATCACCGGATCACCGGATCACCGGATCACCGGATCACCGGATCACCGGATCGCCGGATCTCCGGATCACCGGATCACCGGATCACCGGATCACCGGATCACCGGATCACCGGATCACCGGATCACCGGATCACCGGATCACCGGATCACCGGATCGCCGGATCGCCGGATCGCCGGATCACCGGATCTCCGGATCACCGGATCACCGGATCGCCGGATCGCCGGATCGCCGGATCACCGGATCGCCGGATCACCGGATCTCCGGATCCCCGGATCCCCGGATCACCGGATCACCGGATCACCGCATCGCCGGATCGCCGGATCACCGGATCACCGGATCACCGGATCACTGGATCGCCGGATCGCCGATCTCCGGTCGGCTGATCACCGGATCACCGGATCACCGATTCGCCGGATCACCGGATCACCGGATCACCGGATCACCGGATCGCCGGATCACTTGAATCACCGCCCTGCTTCGTAAGCAGGATAGGTATGTTATAAGTGGTTATATGTAGTTAGTATGTTACTTATAAGCAAGTTATATGTTGCCTATGTTAGTTATAACGTGCCTAACTAGTTAGGAAGTTATGCTAACAGGATAGATAGGTTAGGATAACCTATTCAAGTGGTTGGGCTGGTTAATAAGTAGGTTAGCTAACTACTTACCGTAACCATGCTAAGTAACTTCAACAGCTTAGCATAACCAGTTATAACTTACTTAGCTAACCCTTAGTAAGTACTTAGCTAACCTACTTACCCAAGGGCCGCTAAGTAGGTTAGCGCCCCCCAAGAAACCTTGAATCTAGGTGGTCCCGCACGCGTTTTTCGGGCAGCATCGGCCTGATTTTGGAATTATTCTGCAATATTTTTTCCTGAAGTTCGAAGATTTGTGCAAAGGCGCCCCGTCGGTCATAGACATTTGGGCTCAAGCCTTTCGGCGGAGCCCCTTTGCGCTCCCAGCGCCCACCTTTCCTTCAGCAGGATGACCGATTTCAAGTGTGAGCCAGGGCTGGACTGGACCACGGAAAAAAACTTAAGAGATGTGGCTCCGAGAATTAATGCGACGTGCGCAGAGATGTTGAGCAACGACGTGCACAGTAAGCAGAAGCGTGCCGCAGCTGACCAAATCCTGAAACTGCTCGGAGATCACGGTCTGCTATACAGGACGTGGGAGAAACCAGACAAGGTAGCCCCACACCCGAGGAACAGGTGGGGGCTTGGATTAGTAGCACACAGCGTACACGCATTGTTGCACAAGATATCCAACCACGGCTTCTCTTACAGCGAGGCCAACACATGCGTCGCATTCGAGGTGAGCCCGAACCGCGAGAAGTTCGAGGACCTGGCCACCTTCCAGTTCGACCTGGCCAGTGGGTCAGACGGGATGCTGCCCCACATATTGAAACAAGACATGCGCCTTCTGACAGTGGCCGCCTCCCACACTAACGGGACATTGCGCATTGTGAACAACGAGTGCATTTGTTGCGACTGGACGAGGGAGTTCGCGAACGAGGACGGGAAGATATGTAAAACCAAAGTCTTGGAGAAATGTGCGTCCCTCAGAGAGCCTCTTGAGAAGGGGCTGGAGTGGCAAGTGATTCGACACCAAGTTGAAGAAGTGTGCCCCGAGCTACCGACGTTCTTGGCGGACGCCTTCAACAAAACCCACGGGTCCAACCAGGAGCTCACTGAGGTCGGACTCTTGTTGCAGATCCACAAGAGTGCGCAGATGAACATCAAGGCACTTCGGTAAACCTGCGTTGCCGATGCTGGTGCTACCTATCCCCCCTCCTCTTTGTGTGGTCATCATCCTCAACCTCCCCCCACTCCGTCAGCTCCCTCCTCCTCCTCCTCTTCATCCTCCTCCTCCTCCTTCTGCTTCTCTTCCTCGTCATTCTCAGTATGATCCTCCTCCTCCTCCTCCTCCTCCTCCTCCTCCTCCTCCTCCTCCTCCCAGTGCTGCTTCCCCCTCAGGCTTTCAAGGACCCCAAGTGGGATGCCATCGCTGCTGACTTGGGGAAGGAGAGCTCGGGCATGGAGCCTCTGATCTCGGCAATGTGCTTGTTTGTCGGCAAGTGGTCAGGGGGCAGTGACGCCCACTTCCTCGAGGACCTCAGGGAGTTTTCCAATGGCTTGAAGTTTTCGCGGAAGGTTGGAGCTCAGACTTGGAAGTCGTTGGCGGAGCTCGAGTTCCTCCAGGGGCCAGAATACATATTGAGTTTGGCAAAGGCGTGCATAACATCACCAGAAAGCTTCAGCAAGAACAACGAGAGCAAGCTCTTGTCGTCGGCGGATTTCTCCGCCATCGGAGGCAAGCTGAAACCGCAGTGCATCGAGGCAGTGGCCAGGATCAGATGTGCAAGGGAGTACTTGAATAAGTTCAAAGAGTTGCCACCCGCGTTCGTTTCTAAGATCATGGGGGACCTCCAGGTTCGTTTGGTGATGACAATCCACAACAAGCGCGCCAAGACCCGTGCGACGTTCTCCTCGACGGCTGACTGCGCGCAGGCCTTCCTCAAGGAGCTCTACAACAAGTTCCCCGACACCAAGTCTGTGAAGCCCCCCTGGGAGTATGATGAGGTGGTCTCGCCCAAACAAGAGAAAGGCTTGGTGGAGTTCGGCGCCACAGGGCTCACGGCCACGGCGGTGCAGTCCATGGGCTTCGTGATTGGCACTTGGGTCCAAAAGAAGGACGACGAGATGAATATCAAGTACCAGGTCAAGGAGCTGACGGACACCGTGGCGAAGCTGACCAGCCAGGCCGACCCCTTCCTGGAGACGGACTCCGAGACCATCGAGGTGGCCTTCGACGCCATGGCCGACGGCTTCAAGGCGCATCCGCTACCATTGTCACCTATCGGTACACATACATAGTGGGGATAGGGTTGGCTCCACCATGTGATACATATGTACACATCTGTGGGCTTGTATGTATCTGTATATATATGTATATATATGTATATGTGGATATTTGGTAGATGGGGTATTGTATGTGTACGCACATATATGTGGTATGTAGGGTGCACAGTGTGGTTTGCTGTACACACACCTACATGTACAATTGTGTATATATGGATGCCAAATATGCTTAGCATGTGTACGCAACTATATAGTGGAAAATGCACAACATATATATATATAGAGAGAGATAGGGTGGCGATGGCATAGAACGAAGTAGTACACCTAGAGAGGAAGGGCGAAACCATAAATGATAGAGATATTGACAACTTACCCCCATACAACACATTGGTTTGAGTAAGTTGCGTTCCCCAAATCGAACAGCAAACCTTCGGGATCAAAAACAACTTGCCAACCAACGAAACCAGCATCCGGGATGGCCTCCTCCCAACATCCATTCTCCCCCCCGTCCTTTCCACCGCCAGGTGTTCGTCCCCAACGACAAGCTGGTGGCTTCGCTGTCGGAGCACGGCCCGATGGAGCCGACAGCGTTGCCCACAGGGGGGCAGAGGAGGAGGAGGAGGAGGAGGAAGCAGAGGAGGAGGAGGAGGATGAGGAGGATGAGGAGGACTTGAAGAGGTAAGACGGAGTAACAGGAGGGAGGAGGGGCTATCAGGAGGGAGCGGAGAAGCGAAGGAAGAGGAGGGAGGAGGAGGAGGGAGGAAGGATGAGAAGGGTAGGGAGGAGGTAGGAGGGAGGGAGGAGGAGGAGGAGGAGGAGGAGGAGGAGGAGGAGGAGGGAGGAGGAGGAGGGAGGAGACAGAGGAATGATGAAGGGGAGGAAAGGGGCCCGTCCGCGCATAGGAGCACAAGGACATCATGATTGACAAGGCCCGCTCGGCTGTCAAGGCCGCCCTTTATGCTGCCTTCGAGAACTGTCATGATGTGAATCTAGAGGTTCAGTATTCGTTGTCACCGAAAACTGTGTGTGAAGGTTTGTTCGCTACCTCGCGATTTAAGCCTGGTGGCCTTGTGCTGGTGCCTCTCTCCCCCGTGATTGGCGTCGGCGAAAAGGTGCCGACTGGCGCAGTAGAAGTGGACTTGAGGTCTTCCTTCGAAGGGCTCCCCTGCAAAATGTGGATTGTGCCAAAGCTCGACCTCCCAGCTGCGACCAACGGGGGAGCCAAGAGTAAGGACCCGTTTCTGTGCCCTTTCTTTGCCGCGCAGCCAGCCAAGGACTCATCAATTGCAAACGTTGTTTGGAGTAGCTTTCCAGTGGTCGTCCAGTGCAGTCGCGGGCCTGCTGGGCCGAGAAGGTCCAGCACTTCTATCGAGATCCAGATCCCGACCCTCACAAATGTGAAGGCAATTGAGAAAGACTGTGAGATTTTGCGCCCCCCTGAGCTCCCCTCGGGCCCTGTGAAGCGCCGCGCCGAGACGGCGAGTTGCAGCGAGGCTGAAGCGCCCGCCCCGAAAGCCTCTAAGGGCCCCGCGGGCCGTGGTGCTGCGAAGGGCAGGGGGCGCGCCCGCGGGAGGGGGCGCCCGTAGACAGCAGTCCCTTCACCTCCTCAGATAATAAATCCTATCTCTCACGCCCTCAATGATATTCATGTTTGATGTTGGCTGGCCGTGGCGATCTTGCGTATCTCTCTTGGCTGTCATCGCGAAGGCGGTGCAGCCATTGTTTCTAGACCCGTTCGCTTGTCAGATGCGAGTGCGAATCCAACGCAGCGGTGTCCTGTACGGACTCGCGCAAGCAGGGAGGAGGAGGAGGAGGAGGAGGAGGAGGAGGAGGAGGAGGAGGAGGAGGATGGAAGGAGGAGGAAGAGGAGGAGGAGGGGAAGAGGAGGAAGAAGTGGAATACGCGTCCGCTGCAGAGAGAGAAAAACAAACGACAAAACAAGCCATAAAAATCGGTCTTCAACACCACCGTCCTCCCCAAACGGTTTTACGAGAACCCCAAATCGTATACGGGTTACTTGGGCTGTCTAAACCGTCCTCAAGTACCGCATCCTTCCAGTTACTTCTGCTGCTGCTGTCCCTCCCGCCCTCCTTATAGCATCAGTTCTCCCCCAACTTATCATGCCCCTCCTCGGTCTATCGCTATCGCTATCGCTATCGGCTCGATGTCCTGTCGGACGCAGCCGTCCGCGCGGCCGGGGCTACACGCGCGCGCCCGAAGCGCGTAGGGGGGGCCACCCCCCGACACAGACCCCCGCCAGGAGGACAAGGGGAAAGCCGCCAGGGCTTCGCAAGGGGAGGGGCGGGGGCCGAAAAGGGCCGAGAAAAATTTTGGGGGGGGGGGCTCCCGGAGGCCAAGACAGCCCGCTGCACTTAAGGGGCCCTTAAGTGCAGCGGATCTGCTCCTCCTTCGGGGGGGTCTCCGGAGGCCAAGACAGCCCGCTGCACTTAAGGGGCCTTTAAGTGCAGCGGATCTGCTCCTCCTTCGGGGGGGCTCCCGGAGAGGCCGCATGGGGGTGGCAAGATGGAGTACGCATGGTGTAGCAGTGTACACACACGCACGCACACATACACTCACGCACGCACGCACGCACACACACGCACACATGCACTCAGAGTTCCTATGCACGCTAAAGGGATGGAGAGAGAGAGCGAGCGACAATCCTACGCATATCATCACAACGCATTCGCCTGCACAGAACAGTCGCCATCGCCATACCATCCACAACCCAAACGCATTAGCCATCGCCACGCACCATTACCATCGCAGTTCCTTAGCCGTGTTGGCTCAGATCAGTGGTCACTAGCACTCGCGTTGGCGTTGGTTCAATGTCTGTCAAACTCGACCGTGGGTATACCGCGGTCTGCATTGGTGATGCGAACGAGCGCCAGACGCCTTTCAACTCCTGGATGGTGAAGACGGAGACCGTCGACGGAGTCGAAGTTGTCAAGTGCAACAAGCAGGACAAGAAGTTCTGCTCCATGCTCAAGGGTCACTTCGCGATGCATGACTACCTGGTGAAGCTTCGGAACAAGGCTGCGGACCTTCTCATGCACCAGGCCGACGTTGCCAACGACCCCCTGGCCGACGATGGAGATTCAGACGACGGTGGTGCTGCAGAGCATCGGGTTCCCAAGAGGCCGAGAAAGGACTGCATCGACGACATCCCGAACCTGATCACTCTCGACGTCGTCTACGACGGAGGTGCTCGTTGTTCCATTCGTGTGGTGCCCGAGGCGAACCCGCGTCGCAAGCTGCGGATGGAGCTCACCAAGGAGAACATCAACCTGCTCACCAAGCAGCCAGACGACACTTCGCATGACGAATTCATTCCTGACCTTGACGGCATCGAGCACGTCGTGTGGTTGACCAGCCGCAGCTCCGTCCAGACGACCTACTACAGCGAGACCTTCGGCAGGTGGTGCACGAAATCGATGAAGGTGCGCGCTGGGCCAGATATGCAGGAGCGTGTGACCCGCGCCGCCAATTCCCTAGCTTTTTTTCGCTCGGAGCACCACCACGAACCCGACCAGTAGGGACACTGGCTGGGGCTATGGCAGACGATGGGCGTCAAGCCACTACGCGCAGTCGGTGTCGTGCGACGGTACATACTAAACTCGTACCATTTCATCGCACGGTACCGTTCAGTATGCGCCCTGATGTGGGTGCAGGCATCCTACACACAGCTAGTTGATGGTAAGGTCGAGGGGGCGACCTCGTGAAAAAAACATCATCTTAGTCAACACCACCATCACCAATCATGTCCCAAGCAGGTACAAGTTTGACGTCATAGCGCCAACCCATCAGCGAAGCATGAGATGTTCGAACTAGCCAGCGGCTAGTTCGAGCAATTGCTCGAACTAGCCAGCGTCATGTTCGAGCAATTGCTCGAACTAGCCAGCGTCATGTTCGAACTCACCACTCCATCATGATCAGATGGAGTGAACACACGGAGGTTGGTTCGAACTAGCCAGCGTCATGTTCGAGCAATTGCTCGAACATGACGCTGGATAGTTCGAGCAATTGCTCGAACTAGCCGCTGGATAGTTCGAACATCTTGTGCTTCTAATGGTATGTCCCGTCTGACTGTGACGGCCGACTCCATAAGTGAAGATCTGGCTCGCCCTTCAGCATCATCGTCATCCTCCTCGTCCTCGTCATCGGTATCCTCATCATCCTCCTGGTCATCATCCTCCTTCTATCCCTCCTGTTCACTCACCACCCTCCTGAACTCATCACCCTCCTATATGAGCACGAAACACAGCCCACATCCTGCCATAAATCTTCGTTCTCAGGCCGCCCCCGCCCCCAAACCAAATCAGGATAAATCAGGTCGGGCCTCCGCCTTAGCCATTTTGGCCCAAATCCCCGTCTGAACGTCGCCGTGCTTTGTATACACTGTGAGGGCTTGCACTGTACGTCAGGCACGATGGCTGCGCCCCAACGTCCTGCTGATGCGCTTATCAACATGTTGAGGCAGAGAGTCGGTTTCATTAATTCTCAGCTCGCTGCGGGTGTTCAGCTCGCTGGGATGATGGACGGGCAAGCGACTGCAGTGATCTCGGACATCCAAAACACGGTTGGCCTCGACATACCCGCCGCGACCTTAGTGACCCAAGAGGTCACGGGTGGACCGTGGACGCCAACCCAGAAGAGTCGGATCGCTCTTGCCCTCTCGAATCAAGTGGCTCATGGAGCACCGACGGCAGGACGGAATCGAGCAGTGCAGAATGTCCCTGCACTCGAACACTTCTTCACCATCGACGATTGGCAGACGATCGAGAATCCAGACTTCTCTTGGGACCCGAAGTTGAAGATCGTCGGGGAACGGATGTGGAAACTCGGTATCACATGCCCTTCGGAATCATGCCTCAAGCGAAGCATTGCGATAGTGTGTTACAAGGGGGGTAAAGGCCCAGTGCATCCTACCGAGATGGTGGCGATGGCCCAGACCCTGAAGCGGATCATCAAGGGTATCGACAATGCGAGCACGGGCTGGCCGTTCCACCACATTCCGACCTACCCTATGGATCCGACTGCGCTCCCCCCTGGAGTCTACGAGCTCGCCTTCCAGTCGACGGCTGGCCCGATCACCCCGCCTGATTGGAACCATGCCGACTTTGATAATGTGGTCAGGCACGTGCCCATCAGGAAGACCCACAAGGAGCTGAGGCCTGACCAGAACTCTGCGATCGTCCCCTTCGGCAACCCCTCTCCACCGAGGCCCCCCCACTCGCTGCAGAGCATGTTCGTTGACCCGAACCAAGCCATGGCTATGCTGGGTGGAATCATGAGTGCTGCCATGGGCCGTGGGTTCCCAGGAGGCGGCCTGGGGCCTCCAGGAGGCGACCAGGGCCAATCGCAGGCGGGCTTGATTCAGTTCTGCGAGCCCGCGTCGAGGAGGCTGGCCAGCAAACGCTCGTTGTCGGCTACCACGCTGCCGCTCATGGGTCATGGTGGTGCTGACGACATCGCCAAGCTGTCCGACGTGGACTCCGAGGCGGCCTCTGGAGCGGCTCCAAGCGTGGTTGCTGGTGGTATCCTCGCCCCTGCTGGTGTCGCAGCCCCAACCACGGCAGCGACAGCCGCCCCAGCCCTCGCGTCCAAGACGGACCTCGACGAGGCAGAGGCCCTCGAGCAACAGTTCATCGACGCTGCCACTTCGAAGGGCAAGGCCAAGGGCAAGGCCAAGGGCAAGGCCAAGGGCAAGGCCAAGGGCAAGGCCAAGCCCAAGGCCAAGCCCAAGTCCCCTGCCTCGCCCAAGGACTCCACGCCGAAGGCCAAGGTCAAGGTCGATGCCACGCGCACCCCAGGCAGTGGACCCCCCCCGCCCCCGACGCCGATCACTCCCCCTCTAGCCCCTAGGAGAAGGATTGGAACGGGGAGGAATGAAGGATGGACGACGGAATCAAGGATGAGGGCCCCCTTTCCCCTTCTTCTCAACCCCCCTACTGCTCCTTCTCTGGGTGTGAGGGGGACGAACGGCGTCGGGGGCAGGGGGTCCACACCCGCAGGCAAGCTCAAGACCTTCGATTACAAGCAGTGGCTCAACCCCAAGGACATCTTGGGGCGCTCGCGCAATGCTTTCACGTGCCGCGCGTACAAGGGCGCCCAGGCAGCTGCGAGGAGTATGGGTTGGAGCGATGAGGAAGCTATCACGGTGGCCCGCATCGCACTGGGCAAGGCGGGCGAGGTATACACAAAGCATGGGCACAAGAAGTGATGAGGGGCACACCCCAGTATGAGAATTCGTTGCTGGCATTTGTGTCCGATGATGGTCTCCAGGTCTCCAGGGAGCTCGAGGCCTTACCTGCATGCACGTTGGTTCAGCTGTGGGTAGACACAGTGCGTCGTACACTCGAGCGTTGCAAATCTAGACCATGGGCGTCGTGCGCTTTGAAGCGCGCCGCGCTCGAGGACAGGCATAGACCTGCGTCTGTCAGTACCTGGCTCACTCTTCGTATAAGCTGGCGGGCGCAAGAGACAACACTGATCCTTGCTAGTGGGCGCAAGGGACAACACTGAACCTTGCTAACTCTGTTGGGCCACAGTAGTGCAGCAGTTACAAGTAGCGTAGGACAAAAAAACGAATCATCGCCATCACCATCCCCATCATCATACCATCATCACAAGCACCACCACCCTCATACCCTCAGTCTCGCGTATTTCCGACTACACACACGCATATTCTTTCACACAGACTCACTTACGCTCAGACCACTCATACACAGACTCGCCCACAGTCAGAACTACTCACAGCTCGCACGGACTCGCTCATAGTCGGACCACTCACACTCACATTTACTCCGCCTCAGACTCGCTTGCGCACATATTCACTCGCACGCAGACCGACTCACACTCAGATTCGCTGATACCCGACTCACTCGGTCAGACTCAGACTCTCACACGCAGACTCACTCACACTCAGACTCAAACATGCTCATACTCAGACGGCCCATGGCCACCGTGACGCAATCCCGAGTGCAAAGGACATGCTATAGATGTTGCTGGCTCCGTTGAACCCGTCGCCGCGGGGAACAACCAGACTGACATTCTAACACTGTCGGCCTCCTCCCCTCCAGGCTCCTCCCCCCCTCCTTCCCGCAGCCGTTTTGGCTGAAGGCTTTGAGCTTCGCCACTCGTTGTGATATGACGTCCATACATACTACTTCCTTACAGATTTCAAGACACACCAATGTCTAAGCGACAGAAACTTGCCGACTGGGGGAAAGATGCTTACGTTTCTGCTTCAGCAATGTCAAAGCTTTTAAACACCGTCGAGGCTGAGGGCTTACCAGACGCCTTCTCTCCGAGCTCCATCGCGAGGGACAGGATTCGCACGGCGTCGCAAATGACAGATTTTGGGCCACTGGTACAAGCTATATCTGTTCCTTGCGGAGAGTCCTCATTGGATCTGTGGGTTCAACACCCATTTGCAGTTCTGCAGGTGGCTGCACGGGAATCCATTCCATTCAATCGCTTCCTGAGAGAAGCCTTGGATAAGAGCTCGAACCAGCTATCTAGTTGCATATACAACGACGAAATAACTCCTGGTAATCCTATAAAAGAGGCAAATAAAAGAAAGCTGCAAGCCATTTACAACGCACCCACACTGGCGATGTAGGACCATGGGGTTCCCTCCTCATTTCCCGTATCACCCCCTCCCTCTTCGTCAATGGCCTCCTCCTCCTCCTGAGCTCTTGATCCAGAGCACGTCCTCCCCGTCATTCCTTCTTTCCCCCTCTCCCTCCACAGGGTGCTCCTTCGCCAATGTGGGTGCGTTGCCCTCTACTGGAGCGTCAGAGAATTCAACTTCCCAGCCTTGTGTTGCGAAACTTTGTGGTTCACGGCTTGTACCTTGCGCAGCACTCGAGAGAAGGAGTTCCCAGGGAATCTTTCGGAAGTGATGCGGCACGTCTTGAAGTTATTTTTTGGAAGGCCTTCCAAGGCAGACCTTCGAGATGGCATCATGTTGAAACTGGAGGGCGAGTCGGCAGCTCGCCTTGTACGTGGGGGCCTTTCGATTATGTTAGCCGATGAGAGAGCGCACAAGTTTAGCCTTGAGTGCAAAGGATCGGGAGGCCACAAAGTATGCATGCTTTGCAAGAACGTGATCAATACTAGCTCAACTAGGTGTCCTACTGGCGTTGGTGGATATATGGTGCCTATGACAGAGACGGATGTGACAAAGTTTGAGCTGCAGACTGCAAGCTCGATACGATGTATCCAAGCGCTTCTTCGGCAAAGGTCGTTGGTCTCACCAGGTGCACTGAAGGATCTCCAAAGCAATATTGGTTTCAACTACGTCGAAACTGGCATGCTCCAGGATCCGTTCTTGAATATTGATGTGCCTGCAGTTGTAGCATGGGATTTCATGCACCTTTATCTTTGCGACGGAGTCTTCACAGTTGAATTTAAAGCATTGATGGCGTATTTGGCACCACACAAATTAGGAGGAAAAACGCTTGACGAATACTTGCAGCACTGGCAAAGCCCCCTGGCGTATGGAAGTGCCAAAGAGGTCTGTCGCAAGCACAAAGACAACGGTGTTGGTGGCTGCGCGAGCGAACAGCTCACCGTGGCGCCCATACTTGAAAAGTACCTGCTGGACGTCGTCTCTAAACATCCGAGTGTTTGCAGAATGGTTGTGGAGAGTGGTGTAGCTTTATGTCGCGCGGTCGCATTGGTCTCAATGGCTAACTCGGGCCTGGTTACGGGCACAGAGTTGGGCGACGCCGTGATTGGGCACCTCGAGGCCCATAAAACAGCTTGGGGCGACTCCATCTGGAGACCTAAGCACCACTGGGCACTTCATTTGCCCGCCCAGTTCATCAGGCACCAGTGCCTGATGGGCACCTTCCTACACGAAAGGAAACATAGATTCGTCAAGAGATATGCCGACGCAAGGCACAATACCAAGAACTTCGACAAAGGCCTTATGGAGGAGGTCACATGCCAAGCGCTATATGACATTCGGTCTGAATTTCTGCGGCCAGAGTTGATGCACCCTCGTCAGGCAAGAAAAAAAATGAGAGACGTCATATGGGATATGTTCCCACGCTTTTGGGGACAGGAGGTGGTGACATCCAAGTGTTGCAGCATACGGGCCAGAGCAGTGCAGGTGGGAGACTTAGTATCCTTTGATGATGGGCACGCCATCTGCTTCGGCAAACTAATTTTTTTCGCAAAGTGTTGCGACTCTGTTTTCGCATGCATATCTGTATGGCCAGTGGAGCGTCTATTAGACGACAGGGTTGCCCTATGCAGGCACGAGGTTGCACCAAAGCTCGTGCACATCTCTACGGTAATCGAGTCAATGATTTTTTGGCCGTGCGATGTTGGCAAGGTGTCTCAGGTCCTTCTGTCTCCGAAATTTTTCCACAAGGTAAATGATAGCTTCTGTTTGCAGCGGGGGTGAACCCGCACGCGCCTCCAGCGTCCAAGCCTCCTCCTCCTCATCATCATCGTCATCATCACCGTCACCAAGAGAAACACCACCATCATCATCATCACAATTTCCCAACATCCCCCATCTCCACGAACTGCATGTTTCACACTGTATCGTGCGCGCAATGTGCACGTGAGGCATTGCCAGACTGAAGGTATGCATGTGGGTTTGCTGCTCAGCCCGTGCGATCTCCCAAAAAAGAAAAAAAACGATTCAATGAATGCCCGAGGCCGCCGCCCACGGAACTCTCTACAGCACTCCTCCCTCATTCCTCCTCTGCGCTGCACCGCAGGCCCGAGGCCCTGTGTCCCCAATTTCTGTCGTGAAGGTGGCGGATTCCCCCTTTTCCTACTCCGTCCTCCGTCCTCCCTCCTCCCCCCCAAACTCCTCCTCCTCCCTCCTCCTCCTTCCTTCTTTCTCCTTCCTCCTCCTCCTCCTCCTCCTCTTCTTCTTCCAGCCCCTCCTCCTCCTCCTCTTTTTCGCTTCTCGCGTCCACTTTTTTCTTCGGGGCGATGCCTTCGGCAGCGCAAAACTGAGCACAACAGAGCCTGGCTAACCAGGTGAGCGAACCCACGCTAAGTAGGTTAGCCCTGTAGGGCTAAGTAGGTTAGCCAGGTTAGGGTAACCTACTTGCGAACTGCTTAAGTTCAAGCCGCTATCCTAGGATAACAACCAGGTTAGCTAACCCACCTAAGCCCCCTGTGAAGTGGTTATAACCACACGATCCTGCATAGCAAGCCCCCCGACGATTCAAGCACCGGATCACCGGATCACCGGATCACCGGATCACCGGATCACCGGATCACCGGATCACCGGATCACCGGATCACCGGATCACCGGATCACCGGATCACCGGATCACCAGATCACCGGATCACCGGAATTCACTCTAATCGCCGTGGACATTCGTGGCCGGATCGACCGGCGGGGCGGGCGCCGTTCGGTCGGCGGGTCTCGGCGGGGGCTTGGGGTCGGGTCGTGGTTCTGGCCGGGCAGTATTTGCCTCAAAGTGCCATGGGAGGCCTCCGCCACTGAAGCGTCTGCTGGTGCGACAGTTGTAATGATTTCGGGGCTCCCCTCCATGCCGTGTTGTTTGTTCGGTTTCGTGCCCCTCCCGCTGCCCACAGAGGCCCCCGACGCAGCGCGCAGAGGCCCCAGACGCAGCCTCACGGGTCCGCGCCACGCTACACACACGTTTCGTGGCCCCCCATGGGGAGGCTCCGCCGCCCATGTCGGCATACCCCTCACACGTTTCGTGGGCCCCTGGGGAGCTCTACTTCAGATGCAGTGGCGCAGTTTGCCGGCATGGCCCTGACAAGTTTCGTGGACCAAGGGGGAGCTCCACCGAAGATCCAGTGGCGCAGTTTGCTTGCGTGCCCGCCGCTCATTTCGGCATACCTCTCCCACGTTTCCGGGCCCGGGCCTGCGGTCGCGGCCGCCGCCGCCGCCGTCGTTGTCGTCGCCGTCCTCGTCGCCGCCGCCGCCGTCCCCGCCGTCGCCACCGCCACCGCCGCCGCCGCCGTGATCGTCGTCGTCGTCGCCGTCGTTGCCGCCGTCGCGGCTGTCGTCGTCGTCGTCGTCCCCGACGCGCAAGGTTGAATGCGCCCATGGGGCCCATTCAGGCCCCGGGGTCCACAGACACGAGCCCGCGGAGCAATCGATATCGGAGACGGGTCGAGAGCCTCCGGGGAGCCGCCGGGAGCGTTGGTCGCGTCCGGGGCGGGGCGGCCATTCCTGAGTGGGCCCCGAAGCCGCGCTAAATGTAAAGGCGCCATGGGAGATCGGCAGGTGGACGTTTCAATCGCCGAGTGCGCCCAGCGCCCAGCCTCCGGGAGCTTTGTCTCGGTGGCGGCTTCTCTTTTAGGTGCATGCCTATCTCTGTCTCTCTGTCTCTGTCTCTGTCTCTGTCTCTGTCTCTCTCTCTCTCTCTCTCTCTCTCTCTCTCTCTCTCTCTCTCTCTCTCTCTCCCCTTCACCTCCCTACATTTCCTTCCCTCTCCGTCTTCTTCCCTCCCTTGCTGCCGATGTTTGCGATTTTGAAGATTTGGTTGTTGGAGCCATTCGGGGATGCACGCGCGGCCCCCCCTCCTACCTCGATTCTCCCGCCTCCCCAGAATATGCCCCCGGGGCATCAGGTGGCAGCGCTGTTAGCCAGATACGCAGCCATCACATCAATGTTAAGCCTTTGCCCCGCGCCTTCATCATAGGGCGGCGCAGTATCTGCCTTTGCCTAGCCACGCCGCTCCAGGCGTTAGGACCCAGCCTCCGAGAATGCCGCAGCCGCAACTAGGGCACCAGTCGCTAAACCTCTTATGGTGACCACGAGCAGGGGCCGCGCACCCCGCGGGGTGGGGGCCCCACCAGGCGGCCAAGAGCTGTCACACAATTCGCCCGTGCTGCTGCAGGCGTTCTCGCCCACAGCAGCGGCACCAGGCCGCCCGGCGGCCAGCAATTTTGGCTCTCCAACTAAATCCTTGCTCGGCTGGCTCATATACCGCCCTTCCCTGGCCGGTCGCTCTTTTGATCGGCCGTGTACTTCTACCGTGCGCTTGGCCATTGGCTATTTCCAGCATTCGTTTGAGCACGTTGGGAAAACGTTATCTGTTTCTCCAATTGTACATTTTCCTCCTCCCTGGGGCGGATGCTTCGCGATGGCCATGTCGGAGGCCATCGTGAAACATCTGGAGCCATCTTGGAACCCTCTTGGGCCAGAACTCTCCTCACCGTTGCCCCTCTTAAGCCCCCGAGGTCGCCGCTTGGAGCTCTCTTGGAGCGCTCTTGGGCGCTCTGGGGCCCTTGGGGTCATCTTGGAGCCGTCTTGGGCCCTCGTGGGGCCGTTGGGTTCTCTTGGGGCCATCATGAAGCCTCAGAAGGCCATCGGAAGCGAAAGCGCGAGAAGGCTAAACTCATGTGATTTCTTTTGTTGTTTGCATGATTTGGGCTCCTCGCGCCCTAGGGAGGCCCAATTCATTTTGGCTCGTCGTGGAGCGGCCCAGGAGCCTCTCGGAGCATGTTTGGAGCCAACTTGAGCCACCATGCACAATATGGAGCCATCTTGGAGACTTTGAGACCCTCTGGGAGCCATCGTGGGCCAACGACCACCTTCTGACGCCTCGCGGCCCTCCTCCAGACCCCGGGGGGGGGGGGGGAGGGGGGCGTCCCCGATGGGGCAAAAAGGAGGTTGGAAGACGAAGCGCCCAAAACAACCTCCGCCCCAAGAAACTCCCAGGAGCCGCCCGAGACGGGCTACGAGGCTCCACTCTGCAATGCCTCCCGCCCTCCTGCTGCCCACTTCTCCTCGCTCCTGCCTCTCCCCCCTTCCATTCTTTCGTCTCCGGGTTCTCAGATTCCGTTTTTTTCCCATCATTCTTGAACCTCTTCGGAAGGTCCCGGCACAACGTCAAGCGGACAACACGGCAACCAACATGATGCTGCGCATTGTTTTTAATTGTCTGTGTCTTCTTGCGTACCCCGCTCGTTCTTTTCTAAGGTCCGGACGTCGTGGCAATATCAGCTTCTGATTTGTAATATCGTGTCTCTCATCGTCTTTGCCATCCCCGTCCTGGCCCAATTAGGCTCAAGGATGCGAGGTCGTCCTCTCAGCTTCGCCCTCGGACATTGTTCGCATATTCCGACCGCGTCGGCTTCGCCATGGCCGGCGATCCAGGGGAGCACTTCTCCCTTGCTCGGATTCTGGAGCCTTTGCCTGTGCAGTGCACCACGGCTTTCTGCGACGTGTTGGCGCACGTCGATGCCGCCCTCGCCTTGCCTGTCCTGAAATGCGTCCTGTCCGAGCAGGGTTATGGACAGGTCGACGACACTGTGCTGGTAAACGTTCTTTGGGAGGTGCAAACATATTTGCCGAGCTTGGTGACCAACCGCTGCCAACCAGGCAAACTGGCAGCACGTTTGAAGGAAATGCAGGATGCGGCTCCAGATGTCACCCTTGTTCGCACTCCTGCTCGCCAAGGCACGTGCCCGCACTGCGAGGGGATCTCCCTCTGCCCGTGCCCGGGCATCGACAAAATCGCCCGCGGCCGAAATTTACCAATTTTGAAAGCCGAAGCCGCCCGCGCGGGAACGCCACCAGAGAGCAATGTTACCGTCCGGTATAAAATATATTCGTGGACCGCTGGCGTGCAGTACGCAGTGTTTGAAGAGAGCCGGTGCCCGAAGTGCTCGTCGCGTTTCTTCTTGGAGGGATGGTCCTACAGAAAGAACGTTGGCGAGCGTGGTCAGCCGACGTTCGGTCGCTGCACAGATGTCAAGTTCGTGGGCAGTACGGTTGACGACCTGTACGTGGTCATCCCCCGGCGGCAGAGTTATTTTGCGGTGGAGACTCATTTCCTGCGTACAGTCACAGACCAATTGGCTTTCAGCGGGGCCACCTTCACTTCCATAGTACACGTGTGGGCCCGGCAGCACCGCAGCGCGATCCAGGCCCGGTTGACTGTGGGAGATGATTTGACCCTTGTACATCACACCCGCGACTGCCTTGAACTCGCGTGGTTCACGTGGCAGGCCGCGCGTTTGGCCGGCGACGCAGCTAAGGAGCAGACGTGGTCTTTCGAACTGTCGCAATTTGTTGCGACGTTAGTCCAGCTGCAGCCTGCATTCCGCATGGCCAACTTGAGAAGAAGAGCTTCTCACGTGGCGTCGTGCCCGCGGTGCCGGCGTTTGCTCCTGGTCATCGGCGACGGGAAGCGCGGGGCTTGCCGCCACGTCTGCGCCGGCACTGACGGGTCCATCACCTATCCAAACGTGGGCGCCACGCTGTACACGGGGTGCCGGGCACACGTCGGCGGTAGGCGCCACCTGTGCCAGACATGTCGACCTTCTGGTAAAGAGCAGACTGGCCTAGTCCCCCAACTCCGGGTCCTACGAGCCGAGCTGGCGCCGGCCCCGGACGGCGGTTTCGGATTGGAGACCCGCTACGTCGTCGAATGCAAGACCGTCGCCAGCGACGGGGAGCTCTTCGAATTCTCGCTCCCGCGTTCCGAAGTGCGGCAGGATCTCCTCGCGCAGTTCGAGGTCGGCAGTCTCCCCCTACGGAGCGACCCGCGACAGAAGTTGCAGAAGCCGCCCACGTGGAAGAGCAAATTGCAGAAGACGCTCTGGCATAAGGGTGCCCGCGGTTCCTGCGCCCCGCAGCCGCCGCGGAGCAACGCCAGCGGCGGGCTCAAGAGGAGCGCGCCGCCGCGGGTCGCCGCGGGGCGCGGCGCGCGCAAGAGGCGCGCGATGGCGGATGGCCCCCGCGAGCTGGCATCCACTGGGCTCAGGAAGAGCGCGCCGCAGGGGGCCGCGGGGGCGCGCGGCAAGCGCCAAGGGCAGGCGAAGGCGAAGGCCGCCCCCGCGGGGGCAGCCAAGCCGCGCGGCCGGCGGCGGGGCAGCGCCGCGGCGCCCGCGCAGGCACTTGGGCGGGCGAAGCGCACGCCTAGCACTGCGGCCGCCGCTCGCCGCGACGCCGTCGGCTCCAATTGGCTCTACGCTGCCCGCGAGGTGCCGGTCGAGAAAACGTCCTGCGGCATCAGCAAAGAGAACGCGTCCGAGGCGCGGCGAAGGCGCTGCACGGGCGGTATCGTGACCGCCGTTCTCCAGTGCGGCTATCTGGCCGACTGGCAGGAATTGTGGCGAGGGGAAGGCATCGAGGTGATGTACTTGTTCTTCCTTCGGCTGTTCAAGGATCTTTCAGAGCTGAAGGCGGCGCTCCAAGTCATAGGACACGACAGCGCGCGCCAGTTGCTCGCTTTCGCCAGGGCGAAGAGAGAGCTTCAGAAGCCGTGGTCCCAGGAGTTCGTGGATAAGGTGAAGGTGATCTTGGACGGCTTCCACAAGGGCAACCATACGTGGTGCCTGAGCAATCTACCAGAGGTGGATCCCGACTCTGAGGATAATGCAGTGCTCATGGCGGGCAAGAACACGCAGGCTTGCGAGCAATTGAATTCCTGGATCAACGAGCGCACTGCGCCTGGGCGGGAGATGACTCCAGGCCACTTCGGCGTGTACTGGTGGGCTTTGTTCACGGAGCACAACGAGTGGCTGGTCCATCAGGCGGAGTGCAACCGCAGGAGGTACGCCCGCGGCAACATGAAGCACGACCCGGACGTCTCTCGGCCAAGCCGACCGACAGAGGGCACGACGGCGTAGATCGCTCGGGCGGGCCGGCGGCCCAGCCGAGAGACCGGTAATGCGCTCTGTGTACTCGTGGTACTGGTGCTGTGTACTTGCCAGCAAAACATGCCAGCCAGCGTGGGCCCCTCGCAGCGACTTCTTTCAACCTTTGTAGTGAAATGCATGCGGTGCAGGCTGAGTGGTGTTAGGTATGTGGGTTGGCTACGCGGTGCCATGTGCGTGGTGCACGCTGTGCGGTGTGAGCTATGAGGTGCACTCTATGCGGTGCAAGCTGTGTGGTGAAATATATGTGCTATGTGCTGCGGTCTATGTAGATGGGCTATGCGGTCCACAAGATGAAGTGCACCCCATGCGGTGTAAGCTATGAGGTGCAAGCAATGCGGTGCAAGCCGTGTGGTGTAAGCTGTACGGGCGCAGCGATGTGGTACAATCTACGTGGTCTGAACTATGCGGTGCGATCTATATGGTGCGCACTATGCGACGTAAGGTATGAGGTGCATAAGCTCTGCGGCACAGTGTGTGAGGTGCACACTCAGCGATGGTCTATGAGCTCTAACCTATGTGGCGCAAGGTGTGTGGTGCAAGGTATGCGGTGTGCGCTATGTGCTATGTGCTGCGAGCTATGTGGATTATGTATGCGGTCCACTCGACGTGGTGCAAGCTATCGGCGCAAGCCGGGTGGTGTAAGATGTACTGTGCCATCCATGTAATAGAATCTACGTGGTGAAAATCATGCGGATCACCGGCTCGCCAGGGCGCTGGATCCGGACCGCCGAATCGCCGTCTCGCCGGATCGCCAGATCGCCGAGCGTCGGATCGCGAGATCGCCGGCTCACCGGATCGCCGGATCGCCAGATCACCGGATCACCGGATCACCGGATCGCCGGATCACCGGATCACCGGATCACCGGATCACCGGATCACGGGATCACGGGATCCCCGGATCACCGGATCGCCGGATCACCGGTCACCGGATCACCGGATCACCGGATCACCGGATCACCGGATCACCGGATCACCGGATCACCGGATCACCAGATCACCGCCTTGAGACTCCAAGGTCGATCTATAGTGCGGGGTCGAACTATAGATCGACCTGGCACTTTCCTTGGGTCGCACTATAGTTCAACCCATGATTTTTGGCCAGGTCGTACTTTTCTTCGCTCGCGCATTGTTAAGGATCCCCTGAGTGAGGGGGCATGCGTCCCCTAGGCAGCTGAGCGAGGGGTATCGGCTGCATCACATTGCGCGCATGTTACAACATCCCGCAGCTGCGAAGGCTCGAGGGCACATAGCGCTACTCTTGCTTGCGCGCACTGGGGGTGGGCAATGGTCAAGGGCAAGACGGAGGTGAAGATACGGGCTTCTTCTGTGACTGAGGAACAGTTGAAGCCGCTCGTGAAACAGCACATTGATCTCATCGAAAAATGCCAACTGCAAGGGGGCATAGATGACTTCATGAAGAACACATGCCGTTTCTCTTGCCGCTTGCGCAGCTCACCACACGCGTCAAATGGAAGAACCTCCAGGATGTCGTGTTGAAGCAGAAGCCGAACATGCACCAGGAAGAGTGTAGGCGTTTCTGCCAGGAGGTGGCCAACGCTTTCAGCCATGTTTGCAACAAGTTCTACATCGCCAAGACGGGGGGGAAGCTGGAGGCGCACACAAAAATGCTTTGGGTGGCAATGGGGCTGCAGCCTGGCAGGGCAAGCCCAAGCACAGGAGAGAGCAAAAAACGCGCCGACAGCAGCTCCGACATAGAGATGAACCCTCCAAAATCTTCCACGGCCGCCGCGTCGTCCAGCGCAGATGGGGGCAGCAGGCGCAATGTCATCAAGAACGCCTTCGGCATCAGCCCGCCTCCGAAACCGGCAGGGAAGAAACAGAAGGTTGCCACGTGGAGCCCGATTGTGGTGTTCTCGTCGCAGGAGGACGTCGAGCTCGCTGACCCGCCCGCCGCGGCCCCGAAGGAGGATCGGAGGGGGCGGGCAGGGTGGGGGGGGGGAGGGGAGCAGTTTTGATTTTTCACGGCGTAACCGAACCCCTTCGGGAGGGGAGCTCGGGAGGGGCAAGTGAGAGACCCGCCCCAGGATCCCCTGGCCACGTAATTCGATTTCAACTCCGAGCCGATGTGCATGGTGATGAAGTTCGCAGACAGGGAGGAGCGGGGAACACTGACGAAAGGAGGCGATGGTTTCTTGGATGCCGTGTTTCCCGCCGGCAGGACGGAGAAGACGGAGCAGCCCAACGCCCTCCTGGCAGCAAGAGCGGCAGCCGCGCAGGCGAAGGCGAAAGCGTGCAAAAAAGGGAAGCCAGCAGGACATGTAGTGGCAAAGAAGCCTGCAATGAGAAAGCCCAGCGCAGCCGCCGCGAACACGGAGACGGACCAGGACGATGAGGGGGAGGAGGAAGAGCAGCTGGAACCCGATGAGCCCGTGGATGCTGCAGAAGAGCCCTCGGTCGGCGCTGGCCCCCCCGCTGGCCACGCCGACCGCGGGTACAGCGTGATGTACTACAAGAGGGACCACTCTATCGGGTTGAAGCGGACGCACGGTGAGAAGAACCAGTTTGTGAGTTTCGGCGGGAAAAAGTACAAGGACACCTTGGACGAGGCCACGCTCTGGGAGATCGGCGCAGAGCTGAAGAAGGCCTTGGTCGACGGCACCGTGGCTGACACCAAGGAAGCTGCTAAGGCGGAGGCTGAGCGCTTAGTGGCACAGCGCTTGGGCGACTAATCGCATCCATCCTCATCATCGCATCCATCATCATCATCGTCCTTACCGTCTTCATCGCCATTGCCATCGCCATACCCGTTGGCAGAGCGCCCTCTCCAGTGCTAGACGACACCCCCTCATCGCAGGGGCGCCCCTCCGTGAGGGGGCCGCGCGATGGATTGGCGAGTGATGGAACCCCTTAAGAGGGGAACCCCTTAAGAGGGGCTTCAGCACACTCGCGATAAGACAGGGCAACGGCCCCCTCCGAGAGGGGACCCCTCGGGAGGGGATCAAAGGTGCGGCAGTCTGCTTACTCATTATGTGTGTGGCATTGCGTTTCCTCCTCGTTCCATCCCTCTCCCATTTGCTTTCATGTTCTTCATCCGCAACCGTTCGACAGAGCTGACGCCCAGCGCGCTTGGGGGCCAGCCCCCCGCCCCGAGCTCGCGGCCATGCGGGCGCTCATCGTGTGCCTCTCGGCGCCCCAGGCCGCGCGGAAGCAGAATGCAAGGGGGGAGTTGGGGCAGGATGAGGAGAAAAGTAAGAGTGACGGCCACTTGTTTGGCCATCTGGGCGATGAAAAATCAATCCAGCAGCCGAGTTTTAGACCCACCTTGTTTAGCAAAAAAAGGGGATCTAAAATTGGACGAATTCCTATGAAATTCCATTACATTCACCCCCCCGAAGGGCCTCCCACGAGGCCCCCAGATTTTAGCCTTTTGAGTCTGACTAGAAACTTTCGGCCGCGACCGTTCTGGACCCCAGGCTTCCGGCATGATGATGTCGGGCGGCTGCGGCGGCGGGCTGCCTCCAGAAGGCGGCGGCGGCGGCAAGCGGCCTCACGAGGAGCTGGGGGTGCACGTGGTTAAGGCACCCCTTCCTGAGGGGATCCGTTTACAGAGAAGGGGATCCGTTTACAGAGACCCCTGCCAGAGGGGATTTATCGATAGAACCTCCCCTTCCTGAGGGGATTCATTTACAGAGACCCGTGACCCTTCCTGAAGGGATTGCTTTACAGAGACACCTTGCAGGACGGGCACGCGCCTGTCTTTGAGGTCGACGACGAGGACAGCGAGGCGGAGGAGGAATTCACGCTGGACTTCCAGGACCACAGGAAGCGGTACACCCGCTCGTCCCACCGCTTGTGGCTTCGCAAAGCGAACTGCAAGAAGTGTTGGCAGTGCGGCAAACACACCTTCTTCTCGGTGTGCGTTGGCAAGGCGTGCCAGGAACACCACGCGACCCAGTGGTTCCACGAGCACGGCGACCGCGACCGCAACGGGAGGAGGTGGAGGGGCGGCAAGAGCGAGGTCGCCAGAGCCAGGCAACGCAAGGGTGCAAGTGGTGGGGAGGAGGGAACCCTCAAACATTGAGGAATGAAGTGATGTCGGTTTGATGTTTTGATTTTCTCAATGTTTATCCTGATCAGTTTTCTGCGCCTGCCAGGCACTGGCAGCGGAGGTGCGATACCAGGGAGGCGGTCTTGGTCGGCCTGCTGCAGGACCGCGCCCCCCCCTCTGCCCCGCGCTGCCAAGAAGGGAGGGCCCCTGTTTGAGGGATAAACGAGGGGGGACCGAATAAACGCAAGAAGAGGCCCCTCTCATGGGGGTGAGCTTACTTCGTCGTTCCCCGACAGGAGCAGCAGAACGAAACAGCAGCGCAGCCGCCGCCCCCGCAGGGGGGGCCAACGCCGCCGATCGGCCCGCCACCCGCAGCACTGTTAGCAGCAGCAGCGGCTGGACCCCCCGCAGCAGCACCGCTCGCAGGAGCACCGCCACCCGCAGCACCAGACCCGCCCGCAGCAGCAGCAGCAGCGGCAGCACCTGCCGAAGCAATGCAGGTCGACGCCTCCGACGACGGAGCCCGAGAGGGGGAGGAAGAAGAGGAGGATGAGGGCGAGGAGGAAGAGGGCATGGAGGAGGAAGCGGAGTCAGAGGAGCCTGATGAGCTGATGAGGCTAGAGGAAGAGCACTCAAGGCAGCATCGGAGGCTCTTGCGGGCATTGAATCGCACGGAGGCGGCGCAGAGGTGCGTCGAAAGGCACAAAGAGCGCCTTCGGCAGGAGCAGGAGCGCAGGGCAGAGCAGGAGATCATCCGCCTGAGGCGGGCGCAACAACAGCAGAGGGACGCCGCGCTGAGGCGGGAGGCAGAGGCCCGCCTGGAGCTGCAGAGGGCAGCAGAGGCCGCCGAAGAGCAGGCGAGGACGAGGCTGCTGGCTGCCGAAGCGGCCGCGCGGAGGGCGGAAGAGGCGGCCAAGGCTGCCAAGGATGCGGAGGACGCAGCGCGGGCCAAGGAGGAAGCGGAGCAGACACAGAAACGAGAGGCAGAGGAGCGGCAGGCGGCAGAGACGGCAGCGCCAGAAGCGGCAACACCAGAGCAGCCAGAGACGGGCGCAGCAACGGCGGACGCAGCCAGGGCGGACGCGGAGAACGCAGACAACAAAAAGAAGGAGCCCAAAGCAAAAAAATGGCCCCGCGCGGACCAGGCGGAGGGCAGACCCTCGAAAGGAGGGAGGGGCAGCAAAGACAAGGACAAGGACACTGAGAAGGACAAGGGCAAGCGCCCGAAGGCGACCTCTAAGAGGGGCTAGGACCGCTTCTCCATCCTCCTGGTCACTCTTCCTCCTGCTCCTGCTTGTCGCCCGCCCTCCTCCTTGTCCATATCCCTCTTGCTTCTGCTCTTCCCCCTTGTCAATCTTCCTCCTGCACCCCCATCCGCCCCAGGACGGCGCGCCCTGAGCCGCGGGGCGACCGCGTCGGCGACGGCGCCGACATCCATATACATTTGCGCGGCCTCTCGCGCCAGAATAGAGGCGGTACGGGTTAAGGGGGCTCTGATTGATTGTGGCCCCTTCATTGCAGGGGCGCGCGCGGCTGCCCCTGGCAGAGGGGACGGGCGATCACGAAACCGATTATCTTAAGGGGAAATTCTCTTTGGAGAATTCTCTTAAGAGAATTCTCTTAAGAGAATTCTCTTAAGAGAATTCTCTTAAGAGAGTTCTCTAAAGAGAATTGTGTGGATGTCTCAGGCAAAACCAACAATTCTCTTAAGAGAATTCTCTTAAGAGAATTCTCTTAAGAGAATTCTCTTAAGAGAATCTCTCTCAAGGTCGCTTGCAGTGCACCCCCCCTCGCTGCATGGGGGCCAGACGAGTCCCGCTGGGGGGCGAAACGCCCCTGGCTGCGGCGGGGCTGGGCGGTATCTGACGGGCCCCCTAGGGGGGTTGGGGGCGCGGTGTTCCTGATTGAGGGGGGCCCCTGAAACATCTTTGACGGGCCCCTTGCGGAGGGGCACCGCCGTCCTTCACTGAGGGTGAACCCCTTTAATGAGGGGGGGCAGTGTGAGCAGGGGCAGCAGGGGGGAGCAGTAGCATTGCATCATGGGTGAGTCGTTCGGGCCCCTGTGCTTGCCTGCCGCGCAAAGCAATCCAGAGAGGGGGGTGCCCCTTTTTGAGGGGGCGCGCACCCCTTACTGAGGGGGGGGGCCCTGGCACACCCCCTCCCCCTCCCCGCCTCACCGCTGATGAGGTAGCACCCCTTCTCTTCGAGGGGGAGGAGGCGACCGCGTGGGTTGCGAGCCCCTTCGAGGGGAGAGAAACGAACCCCTGGCTGAGGGGAAGGCTCGACGATACTGAAATGTACCACCACGCACGCCACGCCCACAGCACCACACCACACCCACACGCACCACTGAAGTGCGCGGGGAAGGCCCCCGACGATCTACTTGCCATTCGCAGGCGCTTCGGCTGCCGCAGGGCATTTCGATTTTGCTGCTGTATCCCAAATTTCAGGGGTCAGTCCCGCGGCAGCCATGCCCGCCCCAGGAGTAGTCTCTCCTCTGCTCCTGCTGGGCACTCTCCTCACACCGTTGTGCAGCATGGCGCCGAAGAAGAAGATCGAGGGCCAGGGCGCACCAGCGGCGAAGAAGTCGAAGGCGGCCCCGAGGGGGCACGGGCTCGACAAGCAGGAGGCCGACAAGATGAGGGCGTGGCTCAAGTACCAGTCGGAGAAGACGGACGGCAGCGGGAAACCTACGAGCACAGCAGAATCCGCCAGAGCAGCCCAGGCGCTTTGGAACGGGATGAAGGACCCAGCCGATCGGAAGCGTTTCTTGCAGACCTTCGCGAGTGACAAGGATAAGACACTTGACTGGTTGGCCACCTTCGAAGAGAGATGCACGAATGAAGAGGTGCACGCGCGCTCTGCCAAGAAAGGGCACCGGAATGTATCGCAGGCACTGGCCCTCAAGAACCTCACCATCAAAGACTTTGCGAACATCCAGGAAGCCACTGCCTTCGTGCAGGAATGGTGGGAGGAGAACAGCGAAGAGCATGGCACCAAAGAAGAATTCCCCATCAAGGAAGATGTCAAGGACAGGCCTCTGTGGAAGGAGTGGTACTTCGTCGAGCGCAACATGGACGATGACCAGCTGGTGACGAAGGACTCGCGCAGCTTCAAGGGGGCGCCCAGCCTGAAGAACCTGAAGCAACTCGAAGCTGCAGGCATCAGGATGGCCGAACTCCCGTCGTCCAGCGCTTCGGCGTCGGGTGGGGGCGGCGAGGTGAAGATCGAGAATCCGCACTGGCCAGAGATCGTGAGTAAGAAGGACGAGATCGCGCGCCGTCCTCGGCAGCCGCCCCCTGCCCTTCCATCTCTGGTGCTCTGCCAGACCCCTCCCAGAGGGGGGCCCTCTCCCCCGCCACGCCCCCGCCGCCCCTCCTGGAGGGGATGGCGATAGAAACTGGTTCGTATCCGTTCTGTCGTGCGTTGTTTGCGTTGAAAAGCATATCGGCGCATTGCTTGTTTATGATCCCTACCAAGGCAAATGCTGGTCAAGTATCAGAAGGAGCTGAAGTTCCTAAAGCACACGAAGAATCAGTTGCTCGCGAAGGCTGGGGATCAGGATCAGAAGGACCGTCTGAGCTTCCAGAACTGGGCCAATGAGTGCAAGAAGTGCGTGGACAATGCGGACCAGCACGAGACGGCGATGGAGGTTCAGATTGCGAAAATTGAGGGCGCTGATTCTGTCGGCAAGGACACGGACATGTACGATAAGCTGAAGAATGAGGTCCAGGCCGCCTACAACACACACGAGCACATGTACGAGGGCATTCAGCTCTCGGTCAAGCGCTTCAAGAAGTTCCTCAATTGAGCTGCGGCCCTACATTTACATCTACATATCAGTATTTACATGCATATATGCAGTAGGGTTTGAGATGCTCTGCCTCGCCCGACGACGCGCATGCAGCGCTGCCTTTCCGACGCCCGTGGGACAACGAGAACTTGCCGCTTCCTCTGCCAGGGGTGCCCCTTCGTGAGGGGCCGCGTGTTTCTGGGTTTGCCAGTAAAGAAGCCCCCCTCATCGCAGGGGCGCGGGGGGAGGGGGGGGCGGGGGGGAGGGGGGCTTGGTATCATCAGGAGGGGAGTAGCAGGAGGGGAGGGGCATGAAAGGGATTGAAGGAGGGCGCGGAGGAGGGGCGCGGGAAAGGGCCAGGGCCCCTTGCCTCATCCGCGCATGTCCGTAGCCACTGCAGTGGCTCAAGGCCGCCGCGC
>CAUYUJ010009049.1:17500-36547 GCA_963575745.1 Prorocentrum cordatum | reverse complement strand
TAGTTCCCAGAACTCCATTCCTGGGCCACATTTTGAATGATGAGGCAGGCTGATGCTGCGGCCGAGGCAGGCTGAGGCTGAGGCAGGCTGAGGCTGAGGCCAAGGCTGAAGGCAGACTGAGGCTGAGGCTGAAGCAGACTGAGGCTGAGGCTGAGGCAGGCTGAGGCTGAGGCTGAGGCAGGCTGATGCTGAGGCAGGCTGAGGCTGAGGCTGAGGATGATGCAGGCTGAGGCTGAGGCAGCCTGAGGCTGACGCCGAGGCTGAAGGCAGACTGAGGCTGAGGCTGAAGCAGGCTGAGGCTGAGGCTGAGGCAGGCTGAGGCTGAGGCAGGCTGAGGCTGAGGCTGAGGCAGGCTGAGGCTGAGGCTGTGACTGCGACTGCCGTTGCCGCTGCGACTGTCATCGCGAATGCTACTACGACTGCGAGAACAGCAGAATTCTACAATTGGATTTTCATCAGAATCTTAAGGGGACTGCTTTCAGATATGCTTCGGCATATCGCTGTTAGGTTGCTTTGCCGGGATATTTTTTTGGGGGGGAGGCGCACCGTTTGGTGTGTTCGGTGCCGGGCCTTCGGGGCCTCACGTTCCCAGTATCTTGTTGGGAAGTGTTTCGAGAGGCCACGTAATTGCGATGCTGCCACCAGTTTGAAGAAACTCCGTGGCGGCGTCGACCCGAGCACGGGCCGAGAGTTCGGCCGCAACATTTCACTCTCATGTTTATGAGTGTTGCTGCTGCCGCCTGCTGGGCCGTGTCGTGTCGTGCTGCCGTTTTCCTCGTCAGCAGGTTCCGCGACTACCCGGCAGGCGCGCCGCAGCCCTCTTCCATTTATGTGTAGCATGTTGCGCTGTTGTCGAAGCGGGATGCTTTATGATACGCCGAAGGACGCCGAAGGAGGAGGAGGAGGAGGAGGAGGTGAAGTAGGAGGAGCAGGAGGAGGAAGAAGAGGAGGAAAGGGATCATGATGAGGAGGATGAGGAGGAGGATGCTGCTGCTGATGCTGATGCTGATGCAGATGAATATGGTGATGATACTGATGATGATGAGGGTGCTGATGCTGCTGGTGATGATGAGGATGATGATGATGCTGATGCTGCTGCTGCTGATGATGATGCTGGTGATGATGGGGCTGATGCTGATGCTGAAACTGATGCTGCCGCTGATGATGATGATGATGGTGATGCTGCTGATGCTGCTGCTGATGAGGATGATTATGCCGATGATGTTGTTGCCGATTATGACGATGCTGATAAGGGTGGTGATGATGATGGTGATGGTGATGATGCTGATGCTGATGGTGGTGATGGTGATGCTGAGGCTGATGCTGGTGATGATCAGGATGATGCTGCATATCATGATGATGAGGATGAGGCTGAGGAAAAGGAGTAGGAGTAGGAGGAGAGGGTTGAGGAGAAGGGGGGAAAAGAGGAGGAGGGGAATGGGGGTGGGGGGATAAGGAGGGGGAGGATGAGGAAACGGAGGAACAGTATGATGATTTGAAAGGAGGAGGCGGAGGAGAATGATGAGGAGGAGGATAACGAGGGGAGGAGGAGGAGGAGGGAAGGAGGAGGGGGAGGCGGAGAAGAGGAGGAGGAGGGGAGGGGAGGAGGGAGGGGGAGGATGGAGGATGAGGAGGGGGATGGAGGGGGGGGGGGGGGGGTTGAGGGAGGGATGGAACGGAGGAATGAGGGGAGGGGGGGGGGGGGGGGGGGGGGTCATGTATGCGGATGCGATGCGGAGGCGGAAGCGGGAACGGAGGCGGAGGCGGATGCGGAGGCGGAGGCGGGGGCGGGGGCGGAGGATGAGGACGAGGATGAGGAGGAGGAGGAGGAGGAGGAGGAGGAGGGGGAGGAGGGGGGGGGAGGAGGAGGATGATGAGGAAGGTGGGGAGCAGGTGGAGGAGGGCAGTGGGGTAGGAGGAGGATGATGATGTTTATGATGGTGATGATGTTGGTGAGGATGATGCTGATGCGGATGATGATGATGACGATGATACTGCGGATGACCAGGATGCTGATGCTGCTGATGATGACCAGGGTGCTGATGCTGCTGCGGAGGATGATGATGATGACGATGTCGGTGATAATGTTAGTGCAGATGATACTGATCATGCTGATGATGCTGACACATCTGCCGATGCTGGCGATGTCGATGCTGCTGATGCTGATGCTGATGATGATACCAATGATGATGTTGGTGCAGATGATGTTGTTGATGATGACGATGATGATGTGCATGATGATGATGGTTATGATGATGATGATGCTGATGCTGCTGCTGATGATGGTGCTGGTGATGGTGATTATGGTGCGGATGATGATGATGCTGATGCTGATGAGGGTGATGATGATGGTGCTGATGATTATGCCGGTGCTGATTATGATGATGATGATGCTGATGCTGCTGCTGATGATGATGCTGATGATGATGGCGATGCTGCTGCGGATGATGGTGATGCGGCTGATGATGATGCCGATGGTGCTCATGACGATGCTGATGATGATGTCGATGGCAATGATATTGGTGCTGATGCTGCCGACGATGGTGATGATACTGATGATGATGCGGATGCTGATGATGATGGTGATGATGATGGTGCGGATGATGATGCTGAGGTTGATGATGGTGATGATGATGGTGAGGATGATGCTGATGCTGATGCTGATGCTGATGGTGGTTATGATGATGATGCTGCTGCTGCTGATGCTGGTGCTGATGCTGCTGCTGATGATGCAGAGGGGGAGGAGGAGGGAGGATGAGGAGGATCAGGAGGAGGAGGAGGAGGAGGAGGAGGAGGAGGAACAAAAGGAGGAGGAGGAGCCGGAGGGGGAGGAGGAGGGGTGGAGGAGGAGGGGGGAAAAGGAGGGGAGGAGTAGGAGGAAGGAGGAGGAGAGGAGGAGGAGGAGGAGGAGGAGGAGGAGGAGGAGAGGGGGGGATGATGAGGAGGAGGAGTGGGACGTCAGGAGGGTGTCAGGAAGAGGTGGGGGAGGAGGGGGCGGAGGAGGAGGAGGAGGAGGAGGAGGAGGGAGAGGAGGATGGTGATGAGGAGGATGAGGACGATGAAATTGGAGAGGATGATGATGCTGATGGGGACGAGGAAGAGGATGAGGGTAAGTCGGAAGGATGGCGGGAAGGGTGGGCGGAGGGAGGGAGGGAGGGAAGGAACGAGGGAGGGAGGGGGACAGGAGGAGGAGGGTGATGGGAAGGAGGAGGAGGGGGGGATGAGGAGGATGACGATACTGCTCCTGGCGATGCTGTTGCTGCTGCTGATGATGATGCTGATGAGGAAAAAACTGACGGTGCTGCTGCTGATGATCAATTTTTACCTAACAGCGTTTGCCGATTACCTAACAGGGTTTGCTGATAGGTTTCTGGTAGGGTCAAGAGAGAGCATCGTGACTCCTCAGAGGGGGTCTGGGCGGGTGCCGGGGAGGAGAGCCGGGAATCGTTTTTCGCCAACAGTCACACACTTCGTGCTCTTCGACCTCCCAGAAATCCATTCCCGGGCCACATTCTGGAGAACCGGGGACAGAGCCGGGTTCGTTTTTTGTCAACAGTCACACACTTCGTGCTCTTCGACCTCCCAGAACTCCATTCCCGGGCTACATTTTGAGTGCCCGGAGCCAACTGTAGGCAACTTTGTGCTTTTCGAGTTCCCAGAACTCCATTCCCGGGCCACATTTTGGATGCCCGGAGCCAACTGTAGGCCACTTCGTGCTCTTCGATTTCCCAGAACTCCACTCCCGGGCCACATTTTTGATGCCCGGAGCCAACTGTAGGCCACTTCGTGTTCTTCTAGTTCCCAGAACTTCATTCCTGGGCATGATTTTGAATGCCCGGAGCCAACTGTAGGCCACTTCGTGTTCTTTTAGTTCCCAGAACTCCATTCCTGGGCCACATTTTGAATGCTGAGGCAGGCTGATGCTGCGGCCGAGGCAGGCTGAGGCTGAGGCAGGCTGAGGCTGAGGCCGAGGCTGAAGGCAGACTGAGGCTGAGGCTGAAGCAGACTGAGGCTGAGGCTGAGGCAGGCTGAGGATGAGGCTGAAGCAGGCTGATGCTGAGGCAGGCTGAGACTGAGGCTGAGGCTGATGCAGGCTGAGGCTGAGGCAGGCTGAGGCTGAGGCCGAGGCTGAAGGCAGACTGAGGCTGAGGCTGAAGCGGGCTGAGGCTGAGGCTGAGGCAGGCTGAGGCTGAGGCAGGCTGAGGCTGAGGCAGGCTGAGGCTGTGACTGCGACTGCCGTTGCCGCTGCGACTGTCATCGCGAATGCGACTACGACTGCGAGAACAGCAGAATTCTACAACTGGATTTTCATCTGAATCTTAAGGGGAATGCTTTCAGATATGCTTCTACATATTGCTGTTAGGTTGCTTTGCCGGGATAGTAGGTTTCTAGTAGGGTCAAAAGAGAGCATCATGACTCCTCAGGGGGGTCTGGGCGGGTGCCGGGGAGGAAAACCGGGAATCGTTTTTCGCCAACAGTCATACACTTCGTGCTCTTCGACCTCCCAGAATTCCATTCCCGGGCCACATTCTGGAGAACCGGGAACAGAGCCGGGCTCGCTTTTCGTCAACAGTTACACACTTCGTGCTTTTCGACCTCCCAAAACTCCACTCCCGGGCTACATTTTGAGTGCCCGGAGCCAACTGTAGGCCACTTCGTGCTCTTCGAGTTCCCAGAACTCCACTCCCGGGCCACATTTTGGATGCCCGGAGCCAACTGTAGGCCACTTCGTGCTCTTCGATTTCCCAGAACTCCATCCCCGGGCCACATTTTGGATGCCCGGAGCCAACTGTAGGCCACTTCGTGCTCTTCAAATTCCCAGAACTCCATTCCTGGGCATGATTTTGAATGCCCGGAGCCAACTGTAGGCCACTTCGTGTTCTTCTAGTTCCCAAAACTCCATTCCTGGGCCACATTTTTAATGCTGAGGCAGGCTGATGCTGCGGCCGAGGCAGGCTGAGGCTGAGGCAGGCTGAGGCTGAGGCCGAGGCTGAAGGCAGACTGAGGCTGAGGCTGAAGCAGGCTGAGACTGAGGCTGAGGCAGGCTGAGGCTGAGGCTGAGGCAGGCTGATGCTGAGGCAGGCTGAGGCTGAGGCTGAGGCTGAGGCTGATGCAGGCTGAGGCTGAGGCAGGCTGAGGCTGAGGCCGAGGCTGAAGGCAGACTGAGGCTGAGGCTGAAGCAGGCTGAGCTGAGGCTGAGGCAGGCTGAGGCTGAGGCTGAGGCAGGCTGATGCTGAGGCAGGCTGAGGCTGAGGCTGTGACTGCGGGACTGCCGTTGCCGCTGCGACTGTCATCGCGAATGCGACTACGACTGCGAGAACAGCAGAATTCTACAACTCGATTTTCATTTGAATCTTAAGGGGAATGCTTTCAGATATGCTTCTACATATCGCTGTTAGGTTGCTTTGCCGGGATGATTACCTAACAGCGTTTGCTGATAGGTTTCTAGTAGGGTCAAAAGAGAGCATCATGACTCCTCAGGGGGGTCTGGGCGGGTGCCGGGGAGGAGAACCGGGAATCGTTTTTCGCCAACAGTCACACACTTCGTGTTCTTCGACCTCCCAGAACTCCATTCCCGGGCCACATTCTGGAGAACCGGGAACAGAGCCGGGCTCGTTTTTCGTCAACAGTCACACACTTCGTGCTTTTCGACCTCCCAGAACTCCATTCCCGGGCTACATTTTGAGTGCCCGGAGCCAACTGTAGGCCACTTCGTGCTCTTCGAGTTCCCAGAACTCCATTCCCGGGCCACATTTTGGATGCCCGGAGCCAACTGTAGGCACTTCGTGCTCTTCGAGTTCCCAGAACTCCATTTCCGGGCCACATTTTGGATGCCCGGAGCCAACTGTAGGCAACTACGTGCTCTTCGATTTCCCAGAACTCAATTCCCGGGCTAGATGTTGGATGCCCGGAGCCAACTGTAGGCCACTTTGTCGTTCTTCTAGTTCCCAGAACTTAATTCTTGGGCCACTTTTGAATGCTGAGGCAGGGCCTGATGCTCTGCGGCCGCGGGCAGGCTGAGGCTGAGGCAGGCTGAGGCTGAGGCAGGCTGAGGCTGAGGCCGAGGATGAAGGCAGACTGAGGCTGAGGCTGAAGCAGGCTGAGGCTGAGGCTGAGGCTGAGGCAGGCTGAGGCTGAGGCTGAGGCTGAGGCAGGCTTGAGGCTGAGGCTGAGGCAGGCTGAGGCTGAGGACGAGGCCGACGGCAGACTGAGGCTGAGGCTGAAGCAGGCTGAGGCTGAGGCAGAGGCAGGCTGAGGCTGAGGCTGAGGCAGGCTGAGGCTGAGGCAGGCTGAGGCTGAGGCTGAGGCTGGACTGCCGTTCCGACTGCGGACTGTCATCGCGGAATGCTGACTACGACGGCGAGACAGCAGAATTTCTATTCTACAACGGGATTCAATCTGAATCTTAAGGGGAATGCTTTCAGATATGCTTCTACAACATCGCTGTTAGGTTTGCTTTGGCCGGATTAATTCACAAGGCATCGTGCGAGGCGCTAGGTGAATGTGCCACATTTTGAAAACGACCGCCTTCAATCCGTTGAAACTCTTGCAATTTTCAACACGAAAGTGCAGTTGAGCGGCGCTAAGGCGAAAGCCACATGTTGAAAACCACCCGCCCTTAATCCGTAAAACTCTTGCAATTTGTTGAAACGAATGTGCGTGGCGCTACTGCGAGAGCCACATTTTGAAAACGACCCGCCCTCAATTCGTGAAGCTCTGGCTAATTTTTCAAACGAATGTGCGCGGCGCTAAGGCGAAAGCCACATTTTGAAATCGACCCGCCCTTCATTTGTAAAATAATTGTCATTTTTAAAGTTTGAAGCTTCAGAGCCATAAATGGTGAGGAAGTCTCAGGCGAAACGCCCGGCCTGCCCTAACAACTGGCCTCGGGGTGCGACAGGGAGGAGTTATCTATAAGGAAAAGGGAAGGAGGAGGAGGAGGAGGAGGAGGAGGAGGAGGAGGGAGGAGAGAGGAGGAGGAGGAGGAGGAGAGGAGGAGGAGGAGGAGGAGGAGGAGGAGGAGGAGGAGGAGGAGGAGGAGGAGGAGGAGGAGGAGGAGGAGGACGAGGGGGATGAGGAAAAGGAGGGGGAGGAGGAGGAGGAGGAGGAGGAGGAGGAGGAGGAGGAGGAGGAGGAGGAGGAGGAGGAGGAGGAGGAGGAGGAGGAGGAGGAGGAGGCTCAAGGAGGAGGGCCCGAGTCGCCGCAGCCACTGCCCGGGCGGACCCTCCCTCCCCCGTTCACTCTACTCATCCCTGCTCCCTCCTTTCCCCCCCCCCCTCTGGGGCGATGGAGGGTGACGTCGACGTGGCATCCGCGGCGCGTGGGCAGCGGCGGCGGCGCCAGGTTGGTGGTGAGGGCGGGGCCATGCAGGTGGACGAGGACGGGGCGGGTGCCGTGGAGTCGGCAGCAGGACCAGCCTGGGCCATCTCCGCCCCTACGTCGCGGAGCGTGGCCATGTGCGCGACGTGCCTCGGAGAGGTCCCCGCCAGGGCGCCTCGAGTACGCCGCGGCGGGCCTGGCGCACGGGTGCACCACATAGGGTGTGTGGCCCACCTGTGCGGCCCGGTCGAGGGTCTAGCGGGCTGGGCCTCCCTTCGCCCGGAGAGGCAGCTCGAGGCGCAAACTGCGCACGCAGCTGCGGGAGGAATGCGAGGAGGAGGAGGTGGAGGTGGAGGAGCAGTGCCTGGAGCAGCCGCCCCCGCCCTGGCTGAGGAGGCCGCGGCTCCGCCGCAGCTGGAGCCGGGCGACGCGGTGCAGTACGGACAATTGCTGCACATTGAGTTTTTGTTTGGTTTTATTTTGTTTTTTTTTCTGCTTTTTTCTTTTTGTTTTTTTTTTTAGTTTGCACATGGGCTTCTGGGACGGGATCTCCTGGGAAGAGCTGCGCGACCCCATCCCTACAGTCCGCGTTGTGCCGGAGGCCGTCCGCTACGCGATTGCGGACCTCCGGAAGGCCGTGTGCGACGCCGTGCTCGGAGCGAGCGGGGGGCAGGAGGAGGCGCGGAACTTGAACGCCTTTTGCTTTCTGGATCGGCTGCTTTTCGCGACGGCGCGGAAGAGGAGAGGACCTTGCCAGACGCACCAGATTGGCTTGTGAGGGCGCGTGGGGCGTGTTGTGGCAGGAGTCGGCGATGCCGCGCCCTGGGGAGGGCAGCGTTGCCCCGACGGAGGCACAGCAACTGGCCAGAGACGTCGCGAGTGTGGCCGAGGCCTTCGCTGACGAAGACCTGCGGGAGGCTTTGAGGGTCGTGGACGGCAGGCTCGAGCTGGCACCCGACGCGAAAGCGCGGCGATGTCTGCCAGACCTCTTCCCCCGAGCTGAAGCTCAACCAGTGCTGCCTGATAGCCAGCCGTCGGAGGAGGGCACCGCGAGCTTTCTGGTGGAACTGCAGAAGGCGTACCGCCACGCGCCTCGCAACAGAGGCGCGGGCCCCGGCGGGTCCAGGAACGAACACTGGTTGTGGATGCCGGGGTACTCGGCGCCCTGGGAAAGCTTCGCAGAAGTAGCGCTCAAGCTGCAGCTCGGACAGGTGGCCGCGGAGGTCCACGGGCCATGGCTGTCGGCGCGCATCCTGGCAGGCGACCGGGAGGAGCGGGACAAAGTCCGCCCCTTCGCCTTGGGGGGCGTGCACAGGCGGGCCGCGTCCAAGGCAGTCGGCCGCGTGTTCTGCAGCGGGGTCGCGGCAGCCCTCGGGGGCAAGGAGTATTCAGTCGGGGAAGCACGCGGGGCGGAGCGCATGCACAAGGCGGCCCTCCTGGACCTCGACACCCGGCCTGGGTGCTGCAAGCTCGCACTGGACGCGAGCAATGCCCGCAGCGAGTTTTGCCGCGAGGCCTCTGCCAGGGCGGTTCAGGAGTTGGTCCCTGACCTGCTCCCGTGGACCCGCCTGGCCCTGAGCGCCGCCACCGAGCACGTTCGCGTCGCGCGGGGCGGCGCGAGGGCGCAGCTCCCGAAGGAGCGCGGCGGAGACCAAGGGGACGGCCTGACCCTTAAGGTGGTGGATGCTGTCGAGCGCGCGGCGGGCCTCGAAACGGACCCTGGGAGGAGCTGCGCCTACCAGGACGACCTCGACGTCGTCTGTGCCACGGCGGCCGCGCAGCCCGCTGAGGAGGCGTTCGGGCCGGCTTGCGCCGAAGTGCGACTGCGGCCCAACCCGTCGAAGACCAAGCTGAGTCCTGGCAGGGGGGTGCCGGTGGCCGCGTTGACGGGCCGGTGGGAGGTGGAGCCGCGGGCGCTCGTCCTAAGGCGCGGGACCTTCCCGCCGGTGCCCGCGGCCCCTGCTGTCGCCCCAGCCGCGGGGGGCATCCTGGCCGAGGGGGGCCCAGAGGTGTCCGCGCTGGCAGAGAAGCGCGCGCGCTTCTTCCTGCGGCTGCGCCAGCTGCAGGCGGCGGGACTCGACCGACAGACTGCTGCGGCGCTGCTCCGACTCAAGACGGGCTCTGACTACACGTTCGCGGCCCGCGCTTGTGGCATCCCGGAGGCGGAGGCCCGGGCCATGGACGCAGCGCTAGCGGCGGAGGCGCAGCACGCCCTCGGACTACAACAGCTGATCAGCACGGCGGGCAAGCAGCTCTTCCTCGCTGGGAAGGACGGCGGCGCTGGGTTCCAGAGCGTGGAGCTGACCGCGCCTGCCGCCCACGCCGCTTCCTGGCACCACAGCGTGCCGCACTGCCTGAGCAGGCTGGGACTGACGGACGCCAGCGCCCTGGCCGCCCTCAGCCCCTGGGCGAGGCGCTGCCTCCCTGCGGCCACGGCCACGCTGCAGGAGGCGCTGGGGGACACTACGGCCCAGGTGGGCGACGAAGGACTGGCAGCAACGCAGCGCTCACTGGCTACGGCCCCTCTCGCTGCGGCTGCCCGCCTGGTCGCCGACCTCGCGGCAGGCGAGGGCCCTCCCGCGGCGGCCGCCTTGCGCTCGGCAGGGGGGGCAGGGGCGAGCGGCTGGCTCTAGGCCCCCACGAAGGCGCGCCACCGCCTGAGCAACGCGCAGTTCAGCATCGCAGTGGGAGTTCGCCTGAACCTCGACCTGCCGGGCTGCACTGGGCTCTGCCAGCACCGCCACCCCAATGGCGGGACTTGTGGCGCGCCGCTCGACCCGAAAGGCAGACACGCGCGGGCCTGCCCGGTCGGCGGCTGGCTCGTCCGCCGGCACGACGCGGGGTGCGCAGCGCTCGCGGAGTGGTGCGAGGCGCAGGGCTGCTCGGTGCACCGCGAGGTGCTGCTCCCGCACGCCTCTCCGCAGAGCCCCGAAGCGCGCATGGACCTAGTGATCCGCGCGCCCGGCGCCGCTGGACCGCTTTTGGTCGACCTCGCGGTCGTCGGCGCGGTTTCCCAGGACGCCTTGGCGCTCGGGGCTGCGAGGAGGGACGGGGCTGCCGCAGCAGCAGCGGAAAGACGGAAACGAGCTCGCTATCCTCTGGTGCCCGTGCTGCCCTTCGTAGTGGAGGACCACGGGCGGCTGGGGGAGGAAGCGGCGGCCCTCGCCAAGAGGCTGGCGCCTGCTGACGACGCGGGGCGTTTGGCGGCCGTCCGCGAGCTCCAGCAGGCCCTTGGCTGCGTGCTGCAGCGGCACGCTGCGGACGCGGTGCTGGCCGCCACCCAGGCCAGGCCCTGGCGGGCGGCCGCCGCGCTCCGGGCGGCGCCCAGCGGGCGGCCAGAGGGCGCCGCGGCGCTGGGCGGAGGAGGGGGAGGCTGAGGGCAGAGGCGGCGCCAAGGCGGCTGGAGGCGGCGGAGGCGGCGCCGGCGCTGCAGGGCGGCGCACCGGGGAGCCAGGCTGCGGCTGGGGGCTGGGGGGCTGCAGGGGGCCTGCGGGGCGGCTGGGCTGCGGGCGCGCGCGGGCAAGGCCGGGGGCGCCGCTGCGAGCTGGATGAGGCTCGCGGACCGGCAGGGCAGCGGGCTAGCGGCGGAGGGGCGCGAGCGCTGGAGGCCGCTGCCCACAACCATTTCGGGGTCGGCTGCTCCCCAGGGCCGTCGACGGGCGGGCCCCTGGCTTGCCGGGGGCGTGGGCTCGTCCCCCCTGGGGGGAGAAAAGGGTACGGGTCCCCCGACGGAGGGGCAGCCCCCGTACCTGGCGCCGATGTCGGGGTGGTGTCGTGCGGCGGCGGCCCCCCTTGCGGTGGGGCTGCGCCGGAGGCGCCTGGCGGTGGGGCCGCGCCGGAGGCGGCGGTGCGCGCGGCGGCCTGGTCGTGCAGGTCCCCATGGTGCTCCCGGGTAAGCCCAGACTAGAGGCCCTGGCCGGCGCACCCCCTCCACCTGGGAGCGGCCGCCTTTTGCGCGCCACTCCCGGGGGTACCATCCCGTTTGAGGGACGAAGGGGCGAGGGTGTGCGCCGGGCTTATTTTTCTTTTGTTGTTTTTTGTTTTTTATTTTGTTCTATTTCTTTTTTTTTTTTTTTTTTTTTTTTTTTTTTTCTTTTTTTTTCTTCCGTCAAAGAGCGCGCCCGCGGCAATGCGACTCGCGGCGCCTCGGAGGGTGGGAGGGGAGGTGGAGAGGAGGAGGGGAGGAGGAGGAGGGGAGGGAGAGGAGGAGGGGAGGGATCGTTTGAGAGGAGGAGAAGGAGGAGGAGGGAGGTAGAGGGAGGAGGATGGAGGGGAGGGGAGTTGTTGTAGTAGTTAGTAGTAGTAGTAGGAGTGAGTAGTAAGTAGTAGTAGTTAGTAGTAGGAGTAGTAGTAGTATAGTGTAGTAGTTCGTAGTAGTAGTTAGTACTAGTAGTAGTAGTAGTAGTAGTAGTAGTAGTAGTCGTTAGTAGTCGTAGTAGGTCGTAGTAGTCGTAGTAGTACGTGTAGTCGTAAGTACTAGTTAGTGGTAGTCTAGAGTAGTAGTAGTAGTAGTAGTAGTTAGTAGTAGTAGTAGTAGTAGTATAGTAGTAGTAGTTAGTAGTAGTAGTAGTTAGTAGTAGTAGTTAGTAGTAGTAGTAGTTAGTTTGTAGTAGGAGGAGGAGGAGGAGGAGGAGGAGGAGAGGAGGAGGAGGGAGGAGGAGGAGGAGCAGGAGCAGGAGCAGGACACTAGCAGTAGCAGGAACAGTAGCAGGAGGAGGCGGGGAGGAGGAGGAGGAGGAGGAGGAGGAGGAGGAGGAACTCGTTGAGGGGCACAAAGAGCGGACCGCCGAGGCCCTAGCGAGGGGAAGCCCGAGCTCGAGATGGAGGAGGTGCGTGCCTTTCTGAAATGGAGGATCGGTGGGCTCGCCCGCCGCTCTGGCCGTCGTGTGGGCGCCGTCGTTGCGACCTCGGATGTCTCGTTCGAGATCGCGTAATTTGGAGCAGTGGGAGGCATTTGAAGAGGCTGCGAAAGAGACTGGCGTCCAGCCGCTCTGGGAGGTGAGGGGGGTAGTCCATGTGGGCCTCCACCCAATCCGCTCCGCCCAAGCCTTTCGGTGCCGTCTCGGGGGCGCCGATCACGGCCAAGGTATTTGGCTTAGCGTGTCGCGCCGCCAGTTTTTGTTCCCCCCACGTTTCGGCGCGACACGCTAACCACTTTCCCAATTCCCGATCGCCGATGACCCAAGAATTCGGAGTAGAGCGACGCGCTGGTAAGGCATATAGCGTGTCGCCAGGGCGCCACCGCGACACGCGAAGCAAAGAACCCCCGACCGTTTCAGGATGTTTCGGGGATGTGGATCTCATGGACAGGGCCACGAAACCGTCCAGACTTTAGGGCCCCCTCTTCTTCTTGCCACGCGCGCCCGCCGCGGCGGGACGTGCTGCACCCGAATCCACCCGCGGCTGGGCATTGCGGAATCCAGGACCTGGGGTCTTGGAGCCCCGAATTCCCTGTCGTCGGCTGGCCATCCCCGCCGTGCCTGGATTCGTGGGGGCGTCCAGGAGGGGGCCGTGGAATTCCCCCCCAGATTTTCTGGCCCCTCTTCTTCTTCTTCTTCTTCTTCTTCTTCTTCTTCTTCTTCTTCTTCTTCTTCTTCTTCTTCTTCTTCTTCTTCTTCTTCTTTCAACACTCGCCCTTGCCCGCCCCCTCGTCCGAGCACGTGCCTCGGGCCACCATGTGCGAACCTCTCTCGTTTACTGGCCCCTCTCTTCGGTGCACCAGACCGCCCACGGCGCCCTCTCCGATCACCGACGCCTCGACTCTTCAACGCCTCGGCTGGCGACGACGGCGACGACGACGGCCTCCCTCCCCAGGATCGTTGTCGCCCGCGACGACGGCGGCGACGACGGCCTCCCTCCCCAGGCTCGTCGTCGTCTTCCTCCTCCTCTGCCCCCCCCCCCGAACCGTACTGCACGCAAGCTTGCGCAGGTCCGCGCGGGCTTCTTGGGTCGGCGCCGGATCCCCCCTCCCTGGTGCGGGCGTCGCCAGAGGCCCCCCCTGGGGGTCCATGGCCGATCCAGCGAGTCTGGGCGCGCATCCGAAAGTGGATGTCGGAGGACGCGTCATGGGCGATACACGGAGGGGGGGGCGAGGGGCAGCGAGGGCTGCCGAAGAGGGGCCCTGGAGGGCCCCTAAGTGGGGCCCTTGAGGGCCCAGAAGGGGGCCTTGAGGGCCCGAAGGGGGCACCTTTCTCCCCCCCTTCCCCCCATTTGTCGCCCCCCACTACTTCGCGCCCAGTGGTGCTTATTCAGATGCTGGTGCGTCTCGAGGAGGAGGAGGAGGAGGAGGAGGAGGAGGAGGAGGAGGCGGAGGGAGGAGGAGGAGGAGGAGGAGGAGGAGAGGAGGAGGAGGAGGAGTGAGGAGGAGGAGGAGGAGGAGTGAGGAGGAGGAGGAGGAGAGGTAGGAGGAGGAGGTAGAGGAGGAGGAGGAGGAGGAGGAGGAGGAGGAGGAGGAGGAGGAGGAGGAGGAGGAGGAGGAGGAGGATGGTTTCGCACGCAGCCGCTCTGGCCCCGCGTCCTCGGGAGGATCGTCGTTGTCGTCGTCGTCGTCGTCGTCGTCGTCGTCGTCGTCGTCCGTCGTCGTCCGTCGTCGTCCGTCGTCGTCGTCGTCGTCGTCGTCGTCGTCGTCGTCGTCGTCGTCGTCCGTCCGTCGTCGTCCGTCGTCGTCGTCGTCGTCGTCGTCGTCGTCGTCGTCGTCGTCGTCGTCGGAGATCTGGTCCTCGGGCGGTTTCTCGCCTCGGGATGCTTTACGGCGGCCGTGCCTGGCCGACAGCGGGTCCCGGGGCAGCTCCGCCGCCCCGAAGACCGCCGGAGGCCCGAGGCACAGCCCGCACGCGGAGCCCCGACGTCTCGAAACGACCAGGTCGTCGGTTTTCCCCGTCGGGTGAAGTCGGGCCTGTCCCTCTACAGGGGGGATCTTCAAAAATAGTCAAAACATAGTCTGGCGACGTTTTTTATTTATTTATTTTTTTGGGACCATTTTGGGGTATTTTTGATTATTTTCAATCTTTCATTCAAAATCCCCCCGTAGGAGGACAGGCCCGACCCAATCCTGGGGCCGTCGGCCAAACAGCTCGGGGGGAGAGGCTGGCCCCGGGAGGATGGGGCGGGACTGTCCAGGGACTCTGTATTCAACGAAATAATCAGGACATCGGATGTCTGGGTCGTCGTCGTCGCCGTCGCCGTCGTCGTCGCTGTCGTCGTCGTCGTCGTCGTCGTCGTCGTCGCCGCCGCCGCCGCCGCCGCCGCCGCCGTCGTTGTCGTCGTCGTCGTCGTCGTCGTCGTCGTCGTGGTCCGTCGTGGTGGCGAGGATCGAGATTCTGTGGTGTCAAAGTATTTGGGCGTTTCTGGGCTCCCCGTTGGGACGCTCGGGGCGCCCTCGTCGCCGCGGCTGTGCCAGCCTCGAAGCCCTGGCCACCGCGAGACCCGGCGGCTGCCGTCGGGCGGAATCGGAAGGCTGGGGCCCGAGGACGGTTGGAAGCGCAATGGGGCTGCTCCCGCCGATGGTCGGCGGAGAGCGGAGAGGGGGAAGTGAGAAGGAGAGGGGCTTCTCAGAAGGCTCGGAAGCCCCCCGGCCTTCCGAGGATGCATTCCCTGAGGATGCATTCCCTGAGGAGGAGGCGGAGGCGGAGGCGGAAGCGGCGGCGGAGGAGGAAGAGGAGGAGGAGGCGGAGGAGGTGGAGGAGGAGGAAGAGGAGAGGAGGAGGAGGAGGAGGAGGAGGAGGGGAGGAGGAGGAGGAGGAGGAGGAGCAGGAGCAAGTAGGCAGGAGGTGGGAGGAGGAGGAGGAGGAGGGAGAGGAGGGGATGGAGGAGGTAGGAGGAGGAGGAGGAGGAGGAGGAAGGAGGAGGAGGAGGAGGGGAGGAGGAGGAGGAAGAGGAGAACGAGGAGAGGAGGAGGCGGAGGGAGGAGGAGGAGGAGGCGGAGGGGAAGGAGGACTTGCAGAGGTGGAGGCACCCCGGGGGAAAAGGAGGAGGAGGAGGGAAGCGGGGAAGGAAGGAGGAGAAAGAATAAGAGGAAGCGGGAAGAGGTTTTACAGGCGGAAGGAGAGGAGGAGGAGGAGGTTCAGAGGGAGGAGGAAGAGGAGGAGGAGGAGGAGGAGGAGGAGGAGGAGGAGGAGGAGGAGGAGGACCACCCGACCGGCCAGAATGGTCCCGCGAGGCTCCGAGGGATCCAATGATGGTTCAAGCGGCCTCTGAGGAGCCCCAGGAGCGCCTCAGGAGGGCCCTCAGAGATGCCAAGACGGCCCCAAGAAGGCCCCAAGACAGCGCAAGCCAGAGCTCATCTTGGACTCTCAGGGGCCCTCTTGGAGCCGTCTTAGGCCATCTTGGACGCTCCAACGCCTCGCGGCCCCCCCCGTCCAGGACCAGGGGAGGGGGTAGGGGGAGGGGTCAAGCTACCTACCCGCCCGCAAGCCGTCGAGCTCACTCCCAACCGCCCTCCCAACAAATAGATAACACCCGAGCTCAGCGGTCGTCTTTGGATGTGCAGCTACTGGGAACCAAAACTGACCCCATGTGCGCGACGCCATGTGTTCCACGTGCGCCAGGAGTGCTGCATACTCCAGCCGCGCCAGGTGCGCCACGCTCGTTGCACGTGCAGAGTGTGTTAGGTGCGCCTGCGCTCGTTACAGCACACATCGGGAAACATGTCGGCCCCCACCATCCCTGTCGAAAACCAATGCCCATCATTGTGTCCGGTGCGCCTGCGTACAGCAGGCCATACGCCATTACCCCCGCCGTTCCTGTCAAAAACCACTTGAAAGTGATCGCGGGGTGGCCGTGCATGATCCAGATTTAGCCGCGAGGTGCATTTTGTATAGTTCTTCTCAGGGATGCTAGCCCTGCGCGCAGCAGGGGATATGCTGACACCCCCGCCGTCGATGTCAAACACAAAACGAAGTGCTCGCGGGCCTCAGGAACATGACTCAAGACTTTGCCCCAAAGTGTACTTTGTATTCTTTTTTGACTGGGAAGTTGGGGGGGCCGCATCGGGTTGGCCGCGCATGCTCCAAATGTGGAGGCAGAGTGCGTTTTGTATTGTCTTTTGACAGGGATGGTTGGGGGGGGTGGCCCGCATGGGGCCGGCATGCTTCCGGGTTGGCCGCCAGCCAGGTGGGGGAGGGGGTTTATGTTAATAGGGAACAGTGATACACCCCTACCCGAAGGGGAGGAAGGGGGTTGGAAGAGTAGCCGCCCTAGACCACCGTTACGCCCAGAGGGCTGGTGGGACTTGCCCACAATTGTGCGTTGGCGTGGGTCGACAAGGCAGGGCGCCGACGACATGTCTCTTCTGCCTGGACAGACTTGCCCACAAATGTGCAGGCGTGGGTCGGCAAGGCAGGTCGCCGACGACCAGAGTCTTCGCTGCTTCCAGTGTCTGTCGACAGGTGCGAAGGGTTTGGGCCTGGCCTGCAAGGCAGGTCGCCAGGGACCCGTACGTGCTGACGGGCGCATGCTGCCCGCCCGGGGTCGATCGTCAAGGCACCTGGGCCCTGACGCCCCTGCGCCACCGGCACGACAAGGCCGAGCTGGGGTGTGAGAGCCACGCTGCCCGCCCGTCGCCAAGCGCTTTCTGGCACTTCGATGGGGTTGCCCGAAGTCACAGCAGAAAAGGGGGGTCTGGTCTGCTGCTCTCGTCTCGGCGCCGACCAGAGTTCTCGGCCAGGCGAGAACTCTGAGCGAAACCGCGGCAACTGGAGCTCAAGGAAACGCCAAGCATGAAGCCCGAACGAAAGCAAATCGACTGCGCAGGGCAACCTTGCATCCGTCTGTCTAGGTCTCTAGTCAGGCCAGGCTAGGCTGAGCTGAGCTGGTCAAGGCTGAAGCGCCGCTGTGAATGCGCCGCTCTGCGCCGCAGCGAGGGGAGGTGTCCGACTCGCGTCTCGCCACACAGTCGTCACGTGTTTTCACGGGCTTTCGGCGCGAAGAGGGTTGTAGGTGGATATCCGACACAGTCGCGGGAAGTACGTGAGCAGAGGGTGGGGGAGTATCCAATGTGCTTCTGGCGCGTGCGCGTTTGTCATGCGTTTTCGCGTGTGTAGGCGCCGATGGGGGTATCCGACACGTGGTCGGCGGAGTCTTCACACGCAAAACTACGTGCGCGGAATGCGTCTGGCAGGCGCGCGCGCGTGCGCTCGCGTTTGGCACGTCTTCGTCTTCTCGCATGTGCAGGCGCGAAGAGGTGTGCCCAGCATGTGGTCGACACTTTCATGGCACGTGAATCTGCGTGCTCGGAGGGGGTATTCAACATGCGTCTGGCGAGTGGGCATCTGGGACGTGTTTTCACGTGTGCAGGCGCCAAGGGGGATCTCCAACATGTCGTCGGCGGAGTTGTGTGCCGTTGTCGATCTACTGTTTGCTGCCTGCCTGTCAAGGTTTGCTTCAGGAGGCCCTGGGAAGTCCGATAGCGGTAGTAATGATGATGTCGGGCCTCGTCAACACGAGCGTCTCACGGACGTGTCATAATAATCTAGCTTCTTACTGGGTTCGTTGATGCTTCAAGTTTGACGGTCCCAGGGTCTGGACATGGCCCCTGGAGGCCGAAAGTGGACAGAAGCCTCCCGCCGCGATTTTTCCGCGACGCGAGGAGGTCTTGTTTTCAGGTCGTAGCTCTGGCCTGAGGCGGCCATTCGTGACGATCAGGGTACCCCCAGACGCCCCTCGGCGAGGCGCAGCTGCAGGAGAGCATCCCGAGGCTGGAACACCTCCAGTAGCCGACGAGAACGCCCGAAGGCCTCGAGCTTGAGCTCAGACCTTCAAGGCCCGCCGAAGCCCGCCGCCCGCAGGAGGCTCACGGCGTTCCTGGAGCCCCTGCGGGAGCTGGGCGTCTCCCGGCTGGAGGACCTGAGGCCTCCTCCCGGCCCCCCCCCTGGGGGGCGCGGGTCCGGTCCCGCCCTTGGATTAAGTCGGGCGTGTCCCCCTACAGGGGGATTTTCGACGAGAAATAAACATTACTCCCAAACTACTCCAAAAAGGTTACAAAAATACACCCAAAATAGTCCCCAGACTATTTTTGGACTACTTTTTGATTATTTCTGGGGTATTTCTTATTTTTCGCCGAAAATCCCCCTGTAGGGGGACACGCCCGACTTGACCCTTGCAGGGTGCGCCAGGGTGGGAGGGGCCTCGGGCCGAGGCCCTCGGCTGCGCGCGAGAGTGACCTCTCGCCGGAGGGACCTTTGGCGCGGGCCTATGCAGAGGTCCCCCCCCCAGGCCCCCTCGGGTAATGATAAAAACATGACGGAAGGTTTTTCGTTATTTTCGGCCTCCTGGGGCCCTCACCGGGCCTCGGGACCGTCGAACAATGACCCAGGGTGAGGAACCGGTCCCTGGGGAGTGGCTCGAGACCTTTTGGGGTCGCGTCATAAGAAAGATCATGACGTCGGGGGTCTGGAATTGGTGCGGGCCTGCAGAGGTCCCCCCTGCACCAGCCTTAAGTCGGGCCTGTCCCTCTACAGGAGGAAGATTCCCAAATAGTCAAAACATAGTCCGGGGATGATTTTCTTTGGGGGGGGACTATTTTTGACATTTTTTTGTTTTTGTTTTTTGTTGTTTGGGTATTTCTCGTCTAAAAGTCCGCCTGTAGGGGGACACGCCCGACCTAGCACCAGCCCGCGCGTGCGGACGTGACCTCCCCACGGCGCCCGAGGCTGCCGCGCGCCCAAGGGGTCGCCGGAGGCCACTCCTGCCCAGAGTTCGCTCTCTGCGTGCAGGCGAGGGGCGCAGGGC
>CAUYUJ010009049.1:0-10000 GCA_963575745.1 Prorocentrum cordatum | reverse complement strand
GGGGGGCAGGAGGTAGGTGAACGTGGACGTGGAGGAGGCGGAGGAGGAGGAGGAAGAGGGATAGGGTGGATGGGGGGGGGGAGGGTCACGAGAGGGCGGAGCGCGGGAGGATGAGGGATGATGATGATGATGATGATGATGATGATGATGATGATGATGATGATGATGATGATGATGATGATGATGATGATGATGATGATGATGATGATGATGATGATGATGATGATGATGATGATGATGATGATGAGGATGCTGCTGCTGCTGCTGATGATGATGATGATGATGATGATGAGGATGATGATGATGATGATGATGTTGATGAGGAGGAGGAGGAAGGAGAGGAGGAGGAGGAGGAGCAGGAGGTGGAGAGAGGAGGAGGGGGAGGAGGACAAGGATGAGGAGGAGGAGAAGGGAGAGGGGGAGAAGGAAGAGGAGGAGGAAAAGGGGGAGGAAGAGGAGGAAGATGGAGGAGGAAGGGAGTAACGATCAGGAGGAGCGATAAGGAGGAGGAAGGGACTAGCGACCAGGAGGAGGAAGGTGAGGAGGACGTGGAGGAAGAGGAGGAGGAGGAGGAGGAGGAGGAGGAGGAGCAGAGGATGGGTGGAGGAGGGGTGGAGGAGGAAGACGAGAGTCCGCAGCTCGGAAAGAGAGGGAGGAGGAGGAGGAGGAGGAGGAGGAGGAGGAGGAGGAGGAGGAGGAGGGGAGGAGGAGGAGAGGAGGAGGAGGAGGAGGAGGGGAGGAGGAGGAGGGAGTAGGAGGATAGGAGGAGGCGGGGGGAGGGAGGAGGAGGAGGGGGAGGAGGAGGAGGAGGAGGAGGAGGAGGACGAGGAGAAGGAGGGCAAGGAGGAGGAGAAGGAAGAGGAGGAATAATAATAGGAGGATGAGGGAGGAGGAGGAGGAGCAGGAGGAGGAGGGGGAGGGGGAGGAGGAGGAGGGGAAGGAGGAGGAGGAGGAGGAAGAGGAGGATGAGGAAGAGAAGGCGGCCAACTCCCTTAGAAGGAAGGGTGTTCCCGAGGAGTTTTTTCATGCAGGATTGTGTCAGAAAACAGTAGTTGGTCGTTGGCCTGTGGTTGGGCCGTCGTCGCCACGGCTGAACGCGGCGTGCAAAATTAGGGGGGTTTGGAGCCAGGGGGGGTCCGGGGAATCCACCCTGAGTTGTTTTCGAGCTGTCTCCTGCTTCTCCATCTCTTCCTGCCTCACCTCCGTATCTTTTTATCTTCACCTCCTCCTTCTCCTCCTCGCCTCCTCCTCTCCTTCCTCGTCCTCCTCCTTCTGCTCCTCCTCGTCGTTCTCTTTCCTTTCTGGGTGCTTCTCGTTTCCTCCATGTTCCTCCCGCCTTCCCCTTCCCCTTTCTCTCTTTCCGTCTCCTCTCCCCTCTCTCGCGCCCCTCCTGGTCCGCTCCTCCTTCGTCTCCTCATCCCCCATTCCAGACGAGGGGGGGGGGGGGAATGTCCAGCAGCAGTTCGCCAGTGCGGCACTGCGGCCATCCAGCGCGATCGCGATCGCGTTCGCCCGCGGACCTGGACGAGGCGTTGCCCGCCAAGGGCAAATCGCGTTCGCCCGCGGGCCTGGGCGAGGCATTGCCCGAGGAGGGCAATGGGGAAGCCAGCAGGGGCAAGGGCAAGGCCAGCAAGGGCAACACCGGCAATGTCTCACCCTTCCTCCCCCCCCTCTCTCCTTTGCCGCAAGTTTTCAGGATTCGGGGCTTGCGCCATGCCGCCGATGCCCTGGCGACTTTTTGTTGGTTTCGGCCTTGAGTTGGTATGCCTGGTCACGGATGTTCTTCGGGCTCTCTTTTGGGGCCGTCTTGGGGACCAAGGAGCTTTTGCGGGCGTCTTGTCTTTTTCTTGCGCCCACGCGGGCTCATTTTTGGAATTTTGGGGCAGTCATTCGGGGTCGTTGGGTTTACTTTGTGCAGCTTGGAGTCCCAGAACGATCTCGGGGGCGGCAACATGCCTTGCCCCGTCTAACGCAGGAGTTCGGGCGGGCTCCCTGGTACCCTCGGCCGCGACATTGCCAGAGGAGGGAATTGGGAAGAAGGAAATTCTTGAAGGTTCGCGTGTCCCCACCAGCTGGCAATTTGCTTCTTAGCCCCGCGCCGGCGCTCGACCTGACTGCTGCGCCCGCGCCCATGCCGGCTTCGGGGCACAAAAAAAAAAACAGGCGGGGCCGCCGAGCGCGATCGGCCGGGCCCGATATTTGCCCCAAAACTACCCGCGCCATTGCCGCGATTTGATTTTTGATGCGTTTCGACCCAATCCTCATCCCCCTCATCGTCATGCCCCCGCTCTTCCCCCGCATTATTTTATAACTCGTCAATATTCTTATCCGAACTAGCGCACGTCGCAAGTGACATTGCGATATCATTCGTCATGCGGGTACAGCAGCAGCATGCATTTTGCAGTTTTCTTCGAAATTGTCCCGAACTGGTATTTTTCAGAGAAGTCGAGATTCCTTTGAAAATCGCATTTTCCAGCCCAGGTGGGTTGTGGTGGCCGCGCGGAGAAGAAAATTTCATGCAAATCATGAAAAGAATAGAACGCAACTTCGGACTGAAATTTCGTCGTCGATCTGGTTTTTTTTTTTTTTTTTTTTTTTTTTTTTTGGATCTGGGTTTTCATAGGAAATGACGATTTTCTGTAAATTTCCAGGGCGGGGCCGCTTACGAGCACCATCGCCCTACCTAAGTCAGGGGTGTCGAATTTCAGCCTTCCCAGGGGTCGATTTTGAACGCTCTGACGACCCGCGGCCCCCCCTGTCCAGGTCAATGGGAAGGGGGTAGGGGGGGGGGGGTAAACCCTTCCCCGAAGGGGAAGAAGGAGGGGTGGAAGAGGAAACGTCTTAAACCACCGACGCCCAGAGGGCTGGTGGGATCTTTTCTCGCGCTGATGAAACGCCAGGAATCGGCGGAGTTATTGATGTCAGTTGCCTTCGAACATGCATGTAGCCCCTCGCGAATCCATGTGTTGCAAGCTTTGTCAACACATTGCAAGCGCATTCCTGCGTGACAGAATTCATCGGCATGCCGACGCATGGCAATGCATGCCAACGCGCGCAAGCGCACGTCAACGCAGGCTAAAACATGCCAGCGCGAACGTGCCAACGCATGCTAGCGCATGGCAACGCACGCCAACGCGCGCCAACGCATGCGAACGCATGCCAACGCATGCCAGCGCATGCCAACGCACGCCGGTGCATGCCAACGCATGCCTTCGCATGCCAACGCATGCCAACGCATGCCAGCGCATGCCGCCGCATGCCCACGCGTGCCAACGCATGCCAACGCATGCCAACGCATGCCAGCGCATGCCAGCGCATGCCAACGCACGCCGGTGCATGCCAACGCATGCCAGCGCATGCCAACGCATGCCAACGCATGCCATCGCATGCCCACGCATGCCAACGCACGCCGGTGCATGCCAACGCATGCCAGCGCATTCCAAGGCATGCCGACGCATGCCAACGCATGCCGGCGCATGCAGCAGCATGCTTAACGCATGCCGTCGCATGCCGCCACATGCTTTTGTATGCCAACGCATCCCAGCGCATGCCCACGCGTGCCAACGTACGCTACCGCACGCCAACGCATGCCAACGCATGCCAGCGCATGCCAACGCGTGCCAACGCACGCCAACGCATACCAACGCATGCCAACGCATGCCAACGCATGCTCACGCATGCCCACGCATGCCCACGCATGCCAACGCATGCCAACGCATGCCAACGCATGCCAACGCATGCCAGCGCATGCCAACGCATGCCAACGCATGCCAACGAATGCCACTGCATGCCAAGGCACGCCAACGCATGCTAACGCATGCTAGCGCGTATCGACGCATGCCAACGCATGCCAGCGCAGGCAGCAGCAAGCTAACGTATGACAGCGCATGACAACGCATGCCAGCGCATGCCAACGCATGCCAACGCATGCCAGCGCATGCCGCCGCATGCCGAAGCATGCCAACGCATGCCAACGCATGCCAACGCATGCCAGCGCATGCCAGCGCATGTCAACGCACGCCGGTGCATGCCAACGCATGCCAGCGCATGCCAACGCATGCCAACGCATGCCATCGCATGCCCACGCATGCCAACGCATGCCAACGCATGCCAACGCATGCCAGCGCATTACAAGGCATGCCAACGCATGCCAACGCATGCCGGCGCATGCAGCAGCAAGCTAACGTATGCCGTCGCATGCCGCCGCATGCTTTCGTATGCCAACGCATGCCAGCGCATGCCCACGCGTGCCAACGTACGCTACCGCACGCCAACGCATGCCCACGCATGCCAGCGCATGCCAACGCGTGCCAACGCACGCCAACACATGCCAACGCATGCCAACGCATGCCAACGCATGCTCACGCATGCCCACGCATGCCCACGCATGCCAACGCATGCCAACGCATGCCAACGCATGCCAACGCATGCCAGCGCATGCCAACGCATGCCAACGCATGCCAACGCATGCCAACGCATGCCAACGCATGCCAACGCACGCCAACGCATGCTAACGCATGCTAGCGCATATCGGCGCATGCCAACGCATGCCAGCGCAGGCAGCAGCATACTAACGCATGACAACGCATGACAACGCATGCCAGCGCATGCCACCTCATGCCAGCGCATGCCAGCGCATGCCAACGCATGCCAACGCATACCAACGCATGCCGACGCATGCCGCAGCATGCCAACGCATGCCAACGCATGCTAGCGCATGCCGACGGATGCCAACGCATGCCAACGCATGCCAACGCATGCCAACGCATGCCAGCGCATGCCGCAGCATGCCAGCGCATGCCAACGCATGCCACCGCATGCCAGCGCATGCCAACGCATGCCAGCGCATGCCAACGCACGCTAGCGCATGCCAACGCATGCCAGCGCATGCCCGCGCATGCCACTGCATGCCAAACCATGCCAGCTTATGTCAACGCATGCCACCGCAAGCCAGCGCATGCCAACGCATGCCAGCGCATGCCAACGCATGTCAACGCATGCCAGCGCATGCCAAAGCATACTTCCTTGCGTGACTCGGATCCTCTGAGTCTACGGCTCTGTTTCCAGTGGCCGTCGCACTGCATCGTATTCTTATGCTTTGCTCCCTCTCCTTCTCTCCTTCCCTCCTCTGCCATCTGCTGCCGCCTCTTTTGTGCCTGACCGGGATTCGTCGGGTGCGCAGCCTCATATTTGTCACGCGTTAAGAATTTAGGTTTACGTGTTGATTCCGTTTGTGCACACACACATATATATAGTTTTTGTTTCACCCCCCGCCCTCTTTTTCCCAACCATCCTGTGGTGTTGGGTCGTCGTTTTGAAGAGACGGTGCCCCGCGTCTCCTTCCTCCTCCTCTCCTCCTCCGCCTCCTCTCCCCTCCTATAATCCTCATCGTCATCATCATCATCATCGTCATCATCATCATTATCATCATCATTATCATCATCGTTCCTCTCCTCTCCTCTCCTCTCCTCTCCTCTTCTCTCTCCTCTCCTCTCCTCTCCTCTCCTCTCCTCTACCTACCCACCCTCCTCTACCTTACTCTCTCTCTTCGCACCCGCCAGTGCACCGTGTCGTGGCCCGTAGGGAGCTCCGCCAGAAGGCCGCACGTGCCCGCACGCCCGCATGCGTCAGCCACACCCAAATATTCGGGCACACCCCTCACAAGTTTCGTGGCTCCATAGGGAGCTCCACCGAAAGGTCCAGTGCCACCGGCCGCTTTGCGTCACCCACACCCATTTCGGCACACCCCTCACACGTTTCGTGGCTCCATAGGGAGCTCCACCGAAGGCCCCAGTGCCCGCGCCCGCATGCGTCAGCCACACCCAATCCGGCACACCCCTCACACGTTTCGTGGCCCCATAGGGAGCTCCGCCGAAGGCCCCAGTGCCCGCGCCCGCATGCGTCACCCACACCCATGTCGGCACACCCCTCACACGTTTCGTGGCTCCATAGGGAGCTCCACCGAAGGCCCCAGTGCCCGCGCCCGCATGCGTCACCCACACCCATTTCGGCACACCCCTCACACGTTTCGTGGCTGCATATGGAGCTCCACCGAAGGACCCAGTGCCCGCGCCCGCATGCGTCACCCACACCCATTTCGGCACACCCCTCACACGTTTCGTGGCTCCATAGGGAGCTCCGCCGAAGTCCCCAGTGCCCGCGCCCGCATGCGTCACCCACACCCATTTCGGCACACCCCTCACACGTTTCGTGGCCCCATAGGGAGCTCCGCCGAAGGCCCCTGTGCCCGCGCCCGCATGCGTCAGCCACCCAAAGAAGCCGGCACACCCATCCACGTTTCGTGGCTCCATAGGGAGCTCCGCGGAAGTCACCAGTTGCCGCGCCCCGCATGCGCCTTCGCCCACACCCATTTCCGCACACCCCTCACACGTTTCGTGGCCCCATAGGGAGCTCCACCGAAGGCCCCAGTGGCAGGATTTCTATGGCGGTGCCGTCACATTTCGGCACACCGCTCACATGTTTTGTCACTCCAGAGAGAGCTCACCGAAGGCCCCAGTGCCCGCGCCCGCTATTGCGTCAGCAACACACATTTCGACACGCCCTCACCACGTTTCGTGAACTTTCCATAGGGAGAGAGTTTCAGCCAACGGCCAACAGTTGCCGCGCCCGCATGCGTCACCCACACCCAATTCGGCACACCCCTCTCACGTTTCGTGGCTCCATAGGGAGCTCCACCGAAGGCCCCAGTGCCCGCGCCCGCATGCGTCACCCACACCCATTTCGGCACACCCCTCACACGTTTCGTGGCTCCATAGGGTACTCCACCGAAGGCCCCAGTGCCCGCGCCTCCAAGTTGCGTAAACGTACATTCGGCACGCCACTCTCACGTTTCGTGGCCCCATAGGGAGCTAGCCGAAGGCCCCAGTGATCCCGCGCCAGCATCGATCGCGTCACCCACACCAATGTCGGCACACCCCTCACACGTTGCGTGGCTCCATAGGGAGCTCCACCGAAGGCCCCAGTGCCCGCGCCCGCATGCGTCACCCACACCCATTTCGGCACACCCCTCACACGTTTCGTGGCTCCATAGGGAGCTCCACCGAAAGCCCCAGTGCCCGCGCCCACATGCGTCACCCACACCCATTTCGGCACACCCCTCACACGTTTCGTGGCCCCATAGGGAGCTCCGCCGAAGGCCCCAGTGCCCGCGCCCGCATGCGTCACCCACACCCATTTCGGCACACCCCTCACACGCTTCGTGGCTCCATAGGAAGCTCCACCGAAGGCCCAGTGCCCGCGCCCGCATGCGTCACCCACACCCATTTCGGCACACCCCTCACACGTTTTGTGGCTCCAATTCCACACAGACAGCGCAGCGCACAACACCACCAGAATAGAAGTGGGAGCCCCAGTGCCCGCGCCCGTATGCGTCAGCCACACCAATTTCGGCACACCCCTCACACGTTTCGTGGCCCCATAGGGAGCTCCGCCGAAGGCCCCAGTGCCCGCGCCCGCATGCGTCAGCCACACCCATTTCGGCACGCCCTCACGCGTTCCGTGGCCCCATAGGGAGCTCCGCCGAAGGTCCCAGTGGGTGTGCCCGCATGCGTCCCGCACACCCATTTCGGCACACCCCTGCCCCAGTGCCCGCGCCCCATGCGTCAACCACGCCCTTTTCGGCACACCCCTCAAAAGTTTCGTGCTCCCATAGGGAGCTCCACCGAAGGCCCCAGTGCCCGCGCCCGCATGCGTCAGCCACACCCATTTCGTCAACTCCCTCACACGTTTCGTGGCCGCATAGGGAGCTCCACCGAAGGCCCTAGTGGGTGTGCCCGCATGCGTCCCGCACGCCCATGTCGGCACACCCTTCGTGCGTTTCGTGGCCCCGTAGGGGGCTCCACCGAGAAGATATTCACAATTGCAGTATTCACGATTGCATATGGTTGGGTCCTTCGCCGGGATAATTTTTCCCCTGGAACTTGCAGCCGGAATTTCGGCCACGTTCGCAGGGCAGCCTCTGCCCGTTTCTTCTGCGTTCGCGGTGCCGCTGCGTATTGCCTAGTTTCTGCATGTTTGCCCGTCGTGCGGGAAGCTCGCAGTGCGAATGTTTGCCCCGCCCCCCCAAAAAGGAATGTTGACAAGGAGGAAGAGGCGGCGGAGGATAAGAAAGACGAGGGGTTGAGAAGGATGCGGTGGAAGAGGAGAAGCACATAAGGCGGAACAGGAGGAGGCGGAACAGGAGGAGGAGGAGGAGGAGGATGAGGAGGAGGAGGAAAACAGGGATGACGAGGAGGAGGTGGGAGAGGTTGTAGAAGGAGAGGAGGAGGAGCAGAAGAGGGCGGAGTAGGAGGAGGAGGTAGAGCAAGTGGAGGAGGGGGAAGCGAAGAGAAGGAAGAGGAGGAAAGAGGAGGAGGAAGGAGAAAGGGAGGAGGAGCATGCGGAGGGACATCTGGCGAGACACAGAGCGGCATATTCGGGCTCCCAAAAGGCGAAGGCGCTGTGCCGGGACTGGGCAGGGCTCGGCCGGAGGGGCGGCTGCCGCAGGGGCGACGACTGCTGGTTCGCGCACAGCGGCCCTCCAGCCAGCCGGCAGGCGCATGGCACGCGTGAGAAACGGACAATTCTTGACGCTTCGCGTACACCCACCAAAGTTAGGTTTCCGCGCGCTTTCGCCGAAGACATTACAGCCGGGCGCGGCCTGATCGACTTCGCCCGCCGCCGGCGCGTCCGCCTGCGGCCGAAAAAAAAGTAGCTGCCGCCGAAGGGGAAAAAATATCCCAAACGGCCAGAGGCGTACTAAGATCCTCTGGGGTTTGATAGAACGCCTCTGGGGCCTTCAAGAGAGATTTTGGCCGCCGCATGAAGAGAATTTCTGGGGATTTTCCAGGGGGCCCCGGGGCCTTCAAAAGAGCCCTGGGGCCTCCAATATGATCTCTCTGAGGCCTCGGAAAAGAAAAAACAAAAACTTTGGGGGCCTGTAAAGAAGCATTTGGAGCTCCCGAAAGAGGTTATGGAGCGGTCAATAGAGATTCTAAGAGCGCCAAAAGGGCCCCTGCAGCCTTCAAAAGAGCCTGTGGGGCCTGCCCGGGAGCCCTGGAGCCGCCGCATCAGCCCGGGGGCCGTTGCAAAAGATCTGGGGCCGCGACGAGAATGCCTCTGGGCCTTCCAGGAGAATCTCTGGGGCCCTCTCAACAGATCTCTGGGCGTTCAAGGCAACTCTTGGGGCCTTGAAGAGAACCTATGGGGTCTGCAAATGTGCTTCTTGGGCCTTCAAAAAAACTTTTGCGGCCTTCAGGGTTTTTTTTGGGCCGCCGGGCGAGCCTCTGGAACCTTTTCAAAAGCCTCTGAGAGCTCCAACAGTGCTTATTGGGCCGCCAGGCGAACTTCTGGAGCTTTTTTCAGAGAGCTTCTGGAAGCTTCAAGAGAGCCTCTTGGGCTGCCAGGCGAGCCTCTGAGACGTGCAAGTGAGCCATTGGGAGTGGGCCACTGGGGCCGCTAGAGAAACCTGTGGGTACAAAACGGATTTTGTGCCAGACCTTCCTCGTCGTCCTCCTCCCCCTCCTCCTCCTCCTTCTCCTTCGCTTCCTCCTGTTGTTCCTCCTCCTCCTCTTCCTCCTCTTCCTCCTCCTCCTCTTCCTCCCGTTGCCGTTTGTAGCAGGGTGGGAGGCTGGGGCAGGGCATGTGCCAGCTTACGGTGGCATGCTCCGTTTTTTCCAGGGCCTGTCGAAGAAACGTTCCTGGTGGGGCCTTTGTTCGGTCATTTCGGGATGATATGGAGACGGCGGAAAAGCATCGTCAGCGCAGAGGCTATAGTGCCAAATCTATGTTTATTTGTAGCTGTCAGAAGGAATTTGGCCTCGTCCGGAGATCCGTGGGAAGGCCGATGGTGGCACTTGAAGACGTGATGGGGCAGTCCTTAAGCCATGTGCAAAATTCGCTGAACCGTTCGAGGCGTTTCGAGGTGACTTAAGTCATCTTGAAGGCCATATTGGCCTCCTTGATGCTGTTTTGGAATAGCCTTTTTGCTACAAGGTTTCCG
>CAUYUJ010009048.1:0-36562 GCA_963575745.1 Prorocentrum cordatum | reverse complement strand
GGAGGAGGAGGAGGAGCAGGAGCAGGAGGAGGAGTGAGGAGTGAGGAGTGAGGAGTGAGGAGTGAGGAGTGAGGAGGAGGAGGTGGAGGAGAAGGAGGAGGAGGAGGAGGAGGAGGAGGAGGAGGAGGAGGAGGAGAAGGGTGGGAGAGGGGGGCGGTGACACTCGCGCTGGCGCGAGCCGACCCCTCCCCCGCAGCCCCCTGCAGCTTCATCGCCCACATCCCCCAGAGCAGCGACAGGGCCCGCTGACACTGCCTGCGCTTCTCGCGCGCGCTGATGCCTGTGATGTAGATGACTAGGGCGGACCTTTGGACTCGCGACTCGCCTCCACGGAAGCTTGCCGCAGGCCTTGTAGGGGCCGCAGAACAAGGGGCCCAGCTCACATAACGTGCTGACAAAGGCGCAGAGTGTCACCTGGATACGTCGTCGCACGCATGACGCCATCGGGTCCTCGGGGGCTGCGGCGCCTCTTGGGCCTATGGTGTCGTAACGCTTCGGTTGCTTACATTTGTGTTCAAATGTCGGACTCAGATCGGTGAATACCACTGGTGTGATCATACACGCGTCGGTCGTCAGCTCGCGGCATACTTCTTTCGTTAGTTGTTTACATGTTGCTCGAGATCCTGCGTATTCAGTAGCTTGGGGTACACGGGGTGGGTAGTTCGCCACTGCGAGTCGCATGCGGAGGGGGCGCTGGTGCACGTCCACGCAGCCACCCCTTTCCTGGGGGGTGGGGCGGAGGGTTTGCGATCATCGCCACGTCCTGAGCTCGGAATCTCTTCGCCGACATGTCAATGGAGACCCTCGCCGATGCGTTGATGCTCGGGCCTCGTGTCCAGCGCCACTGGATCCAACGGTGCGCGTCCGTCCTCCGAGAGCAGCTTGGGTGGCCCACTCGCTTCCGTAGCCTGGCGCCTGGACATACAAAATTCAGGAAGTCCTGCGGAATTCTCAACTTACGCACCCCCACCCTCCCTCAACACTGACGCGAACGGCGTCCATCCCACAAGCGACGAGGTCTGATGCCCTCCCGCCGCAGTCGCTCCGCCCGCCATCTGAGGAGGAGAAGGCGGTGGCGGCATGAGTCGCGCTCGCAGCACCGTGTTGGCCGGGTGGCAGGGGCGCGCGCCTGGCGGCTGCGAAGGCCACACCGCCTTCAAGCTTGTCCTGGGCCGTGCGCGGCCTTGGAAAACGAGGAGGGCGATCGTGAGGAGGAGGGTGGGACGGGGTCGACGAAGAGGCGAGGGTGAGGCTGGCAAGGAGGCAGAGGAGGCGAAGTTGGGTGAGCAGCAACGGCATCTGGCAGTTTCTTCCCGCCACGCCGAGGCCGGTCGAGTGCAAAAACGAGAGGCCCACCCAGAAGCTCCGCGAACAGCCACCAAGCCTCCCCGCTGTGCCGAGAGCGGAGCGCAAAGACAAGCGCGCCCAGAGGAACCGCGATCGGCCGCCAAGCTGCCCAGCGTTTCGTGAGCCGCAGGAAAGAAGGAACACATCCTCAGAAGCATCAGGCTTCGGAGGCCCGCGCGCGCGGCGCTCCTCCTCCTCCTCCCTCCTCCTCCTCATCCTCCATCCTCCTCCTGCCTACTCCTCCTCCTCCTCCTTCCCTCTCCCTCCCGTCCTTCTCGTCCTCCTCCTCCTCCTTCTCCTCCTCCTCCTCCTCCTCCTCCTCCTCCTCCTCCTCGTCCTTCTCGTCCTCCTCCTCCTCCTTCTCCTCCTCCTCCTCCTCCTCCTCCTCCTCCGCGCCAGGGGCTGTGCCGGAGGCTCCACCAAGGAGGGGGGCCAAGGCCGATGCAGGACATCCGCGCGGACCTCCGGAAGCTCATGCTCCTCAATTGTGGTAGGGCTTCGGGCTGCGCACGGACGGCCCAGACCGGGTAGTCCTCCCGGCTGGCCGCAGCAGCCCCCCCCGAGCGGTCCGCGGTCTCCGCACCCCAGCCCGGGGACCGCCCTGGACTGCTCGGGGGGAAGCGCTCCCAAGCGCTCCTAGGCGCTCCCAGGTGCTCCCAGGCGCTTCCAAGCGTTCCCAAGGGCTCCGAGGCGCTCCCAAGCGCTCCCAGAAGCTCCCAGACGCTCCCCCGTCGAGGGCAGCTGGGCCTGCTCAGGGCGCCCGTGGGGGCCCAGGGGGGGGGGGCGACCTGCGGGGGGGCTGTCTGTGCGCAGCCCGAGGCACTACCGTTTACCGGGCGAAGAACGGTATAAGATAAACTTTTTCGCCGTCGGGGACGCCTGTCCCAGGGCGGCTGGAAAGTTTATACCCTTACGATGGCACCGTAGGGGTATAAACTTTCCAGCCGACCAGGGGCAGGTGTCTCCGACGGCGGAAAGTTCATTTTATACCGTTCTTCGCTCGCTGAACCGTGCACGTGCTTCTTCTTCGGAGCCCCGTGGAGCCCCCCATGCCCCGCGAAGCGCCGCCCATCAGTCGTCCAGCGCCACGACGGGCCCCTCCGTGGCCGCGCGCTTCGCGGGGGGCTCCTCCGCGGCCGCCTCCGCCTGGCGCTTGTCTTCGCCGGCCTCGGTGCGGGGTGGGCGAATTGGGGGGATACAGGCCTCGGAACAAATTAGCGAACACATGCCACATTCATCCATCAACGCCTCCCCCTCCCCCAATGTTCAAAGTTGGCGGTGGGTCTGATGAGATGCACTTCGACCGCAGTCCCCCCGCGCGTGCCAACATTGATTTTGGGGGGGAGGGGGAGTGTTCAGTAATTGTTTCCCTCTACCGTAGCAAAGGGGGGTCCCAAGTCGGGGCTAACGGTGCGGTTGGTGAACAGTGCGATGCGGAATCTGGTGTCTACGACCCTCGGCGCGCGCAGAAAAAAAATGCTGGAACGCACGAGCCGCGCTTGCCTACAATTCACGATGCGGATGTATCGAGCGAGAGCGACACAGCGAATCGCAGGGAAAGCGCGACCCACACTTTCCTGCATTTGGCTCGGCCACACAACAATCCCAACTCCATCACCGAGAACGGCCACACCGATACAGCCAGACCTAGGCAAGAACAACACCCTTCGTGAACACGAGACCCTCCGCCGGCCCAAACGAAGGGCACTCGAGGCTACCCTCCCACAGGATGCGCAAGGACGCCCAACAAACACGAAGAACATTAGGCCACCATCCCCGAACCGACAGTGATCTCAGACGTCGGCCCGACCGTGCGGAGGAGACCGTTGGCCCGCCTGTGGGATCTCGCGAGCCAACCCGCGCAGCTGACTTTTCCGGCGCCTCCCGGCAACGGAGGCGCCACAGTGGTATCGAGGAACGCGCCCCGCGGCGGCGCCGAATGCAGGCTGCATGCATGCGGGCTGCATGCAGGCTGAGTGGAGCCTCAGACCAGCTGCATGCAGGCTGGATGCAGCTGGTCTTAGGTCGGGCATGTCCTCCTACAGGCGGATCGTGGAAGAGAATCAAAAAATAGTCACAAAAGATCATCACACATGCTTAAGAAGAATCAGAAACTCGTCCCCAGACTATTTTTCGACTATTCTTGAACATTCCTCCTGTAGAGGGACATGCCCGACTTCAAGCTGGTCCTGGGACCACCCCCACTGCTGCATGACGCAGCAGCTTCTGTGAACCCCCCGTTTCCCGATCCCTCCCTTTCGTCTGGCCCAGTCGGTGGCCGCCTTCTCCAGGCTGTCGGCGCCGGCCTCCACGTTGAAGCCGGCCGGGAACTCCGCATCGCTCAGCTCGGGCTCGTCGCGGACGAGGAGGTTACACGAGAAGCCCTGCGCCTCGTCCTCGACCGACAGCAAGGCACCGCTGGCCAGGCCCCACTCCGTGAAGCTCCACTCGGGGTGCATGCCCTCCTCCTCCGCCTCCTCGTTGGCCTCGGGGTACTCCGGGTTGTAGATGCAGACGCCGTTGTGGTACAGCGCGGGGCTCACGGCGCCAAAGCTTCCCTGCACGCACTTCTTCACGAAATCGCACATCTTCCAATCGCTCAAGCCCTTGAGCGCTACTCGGGCCGTCCTGGAGCCGCACACGAAGCACTCCTTGTTCGGCGGCTGCAGCGTGCTGGGCTGTAGGATCTTCTTCCTCGAAGGCTCTGGGTATCGGACCCAGACCGTGCGGCAACGCCCGTCGCGGAGCTCCTTCTTATGCGCCGTCGACTCCAGCACGTGAATGAGCTGGACCACCTCGAGGCCAGCGACGATGGCATTCGTGCTCGCCACAGCCGGGATGATGGCTCCTTTGGTTGATCGTCCTCCTCCTCCTCCTCCTCATCCTCCTCCCCCTCCTGCCCCCCGCGCCCCCCTCGCTCGCTGGCATGATCGCTCCTGCGATGGACTGGGCGTCCCAGCGGGAGAGCCGGTCAATGCGGTAGTTAGACATGCGGAGGTTGGCCGCGCAGTGCACGAAGTCCATGGACACGCTGTCGTCCTTGCTGAAGACGCTCTGCCCGATGAGGCCTCGCCGTGCGTCGGAGTACATGGCCTTGACCGCCGCAACAAACCCTTGGGCGTCGCCCGCCACGCTGGGCACCTTCTGGACGTCCAGCACGGCGGCGCCGCCCTTGGGGGGGGCGCCGCTGCTGCTGCTCCGCTGCACGGCTTCGTCGAAGGGCAGCGGGTCGGGCGGTGGCCGCTTCTCGGACCACAGGTCTTCGAGGGCTGCCTGCTTCCTGGAAGGCCTCCCGGGTGGGGTCCGAGCACATGGGGTCGGAGGATCGAGCCGCACCGCTGCATGCATCGCCGATGCACCAGCGATGCGGCGCGGTGCCCCGACCCCGCTAGCTCGGGCAACATTCGGGAGGCCTGGATTCCTGATGTCCGCGTCGAAGAGGTGGGAGTAGATCTTCTTCCCGACTTCCTCGCCGTCGACCTTCTCCTGGCTGGTGAACTGCTTCATCTCTGCCGCCAGATCGGTCAGCAGGTTGGACTCGTCCTCCGGGCCGAAGCAAAGGTCGTAGAGGTTCTTCGCCCACACCAGGCAGTGGATGGGCTTCTCCGGGGTAGACCTTCGGAAGACGAGACAACTACCTGCACACACAGATACTTTCGGAGGTCCGAGCGGAGTTCTTGGACCGGTGCTGAACCCCCCTCCTTGGCGCGCGGAGCGTGCGAGGGGCGGCTCTGGAGGCGCCGCCAGGGGAGTCCAGCGCCGATCCAAGAAACCCGCGCGGACGTCCGATAGTTTATGCTGATGTGGTTCTCTTGTCGTTACTCGAACCGGATCGTGCAATACGGGTACACTTTCTGAGTCGGCTTGGCCTGGCACTCGAAGCACTCCGTCTCGCCCTTCTTGATGACGGTTACCTGGCCCAGGTGCCCTGTGCTGCCGGCCTCAAGCAAGGGCTTCTCCGCCGCGAGGCACAGGCGGTTCACGTGCCGGCGCGCATCCAGATTGTCAAGGGCGTTGACCACGACGTCGAACCTCGATACGAACTCCACCCCGAACTGCGGGTCCTTGACGTTGCCGTGGTGGGATACCACGCGCGCGCTCGGCCGGAACTGACGCACCGCCTCGGCCGCAACCTCCGCCTTCGACCGATCCACGTGGGCCCGGCGGAAGAGGAACTGGCGATTGAGATTCGAGATGTCGATGGTGTCCAAGTCGACCACTTCGATGTCCCTGAAGCCGGCCAGCACCAGGTTCTTCAGCAGCTCGCAGCCGATGCCCCCCGCCCCGACGACGAGCAGCTTGGCACCCTGCACCAGCCGGAACCGCTCTTCTCCGAGAACCTGCCGCGCCGTGACTCCTCCTCCTCCTCCTCGGCCTCCTCCTCCTCCTTCTGGTGCTGCTGCTGCCAGTGTTGCCGCTGGCCCCGGCCCTGATTCTGATCCTGCTCGTACCCGTTCTGCTTCTGCTGCTGCTCCTCCTCCTCATCCTCCTCCTCCTCCTCCTCCTCCTCCTCCTCCTCCTCCCCTCTCCTCTCCTCTCCTCTCCTCTCCTCTCCTCTCCCCTCCTCTCCCCTCCTCTCCTCTCCCCCCCTCCCGCCCCTCCCTGGGCCGCCCCGAGTACTCCAAGCTCCCAGGTTCTCCTTCTAGGGCCTCCTGTGGGGCCAACTGGGCCCTCCCCTCCTGAGCTCCGGACCGATCCATGAGGGCCTCAGGCCCCAAGACCAACGCCCGGAGTGACAAGGAGGGCATCGACCAGAGCGCTGGGTCCGGGCTCCTGGGCGCTCCTCCCAGGGCGTCCTGGGCACTCCTGGGAGCGCCGTGGCAGGCCAGCAAGGAGGAGGAGGACGAGGAGGAGGAGGAGGAGCCGGCTGCCGCCACGACTCCGCGGCAACGCCATCCCTCTCGGTGGCGAGATTCCGAGGACGACGGCAACGATGACACGAGCACAGAGAGAAGGTCTCTTGGAGCTCGGGAGCTGCTTACTGGGGGGGGCGATAAGTGGGAGTGAGGGGCAGAAACGTGCACCTTCCGTGCCCCTTCAGGGACCCGTTAGGGCACAAGAGGTGCACCGTTCTGCACCCCCCCCACCGCAGTGTACAGAAGGGGGTCAAAAAACTTCATCTCTCCGCTCCGCCTACGGTCCCATCGTCGACGATGCTCGTGCGATGCTGCACAGTGGGCACTTCGGCCCGAAGAGCCCCATTGGGGGTCGGAACGCGTAGCCTCTTTCCCTGTTCGCTTGAGACTCGATCCAGAACAAAAGATATCGCCGCGCCCAAGGCCAAGGTGAGAAACAGGCTTGTGGGCACGCCAGCGCCACTCACCAGGAGTGACTGGGACAACCCGTGGCGGCACGGAGGCGGCCGGGGTCAGAGCCCTCGCGATGCCCAGCCAGGCAGCCTGCGGCGGTCGCACAGCGGCGCCCAGGAGCTAACCTGTGTTGTGAGCCCATGACCCGGCCCCCGCCCCCCCCCCCCGGGCTGCGAGCGCCTGCCGCACCGCGGCGTCCTCGTCCCCGCAGCTCCCGTTGGGCTCGGCCGCCATGGCAGGGCTCCGCCTGCGCCTCCCGCGCCCGAGGTCGCCTCGAGTCCCCCCCCCCGGAGCCAAAGCGGCCTTCGGGGAGTGTAGAGCAGCATCGCTCCTCGCTCCCCCATCCTCGCTCCTCGCTCCTCGATTCTCGCTGCTCCTCGCTGCTCCTCGCTGCTCCTCGCTGCTCCTCGCTGCTCCTCGCTGCTCCTCCTCCTCCTCCTCCTCCTCCTCCTCCTCCTCCTCCTCCTCCTCCTCCTCCTCTCCTCCTCCTCCTCCCCCCTCCTGGCTGCTGCTCCTCCTCCTCCTCCCCTCCTCCTCCTCCTCCTCCTCCTCCTCCTCCTCCGCCTCCTCCTTCTGCAGCTCCTCCTTCTCCTCCTCCTCCTCCTCCTCCTCCAGCTCCTCCTCCTCCAGCTCCTCCTCCTCCAGCTCCTCCTCCTCCTCCTCCTCCTCCTCCTCCTCCTCCTCCTCCTCCTCCTCCTCCTCCTCCTCTTCCTACCTGCGTGCATGCTGGGAAGCGCACGCCCGACGAGTGAGCAAGCTTTGGGCCACTGCGAGGAGGAGGGGAGGGAGGCAGTTACACCCCTGTGGCGAGATCGCTTGAAGGTTCGCTCGTTTCGTCACTGTCGGCCCGAACGCCAAGGACACGGTGCACGGGAATCCCTCCTGCGCGTGAATCAGGTCAAGCGGGGGAGGAGGGGCGGAGAAACGGGAGAGCGGTGGCGGCGGTGGCGGCGACGGCGGCAGAACCACAACGGCCTTCGGGGAGGGGGGAGGAGACAGTTTTCCCCCTTATCGAACACTCCATCGACCGCCAAGCCAACGTCGTCTGAAGCGCGCACTCCAAGCACTCGGAGAGGAGGGCAGCATTGATGCTAACAAAACGAAACCTCTGATCTGGAATCTGCTGTTGCAGCACAACGATAGACACGTATCCCAGGATTTGCCATATTTTCCCATACGTTCTGGGTTTTCGTCTTCACCCACATTCTCATATTTGCCAATGTCTTCCTGGGAGTTGACGATTAATGGTGTCTGTGCTCTTACCCCCTCCTGAAATTCACTAACTTGGCTGAATTGCGAGGAAGTCTCCAGCGAGAGCGCCGCCCATGAGTTTGAGTTTGGGGGCTCTCTGGCCAGGGCGTCCTCCAGAGCCAACAGAAAAAACGCCAGCAAGCATCGAACGAGAGCCGTTGTCGTCGCAGCTGGGCCGTCACCAGCTTGAACGAATCGCGGAGATGTCTCGGGCGAGAACGCCGTTTCGGGGAACTCCGTTGGAGTCCAAGGCGTCTCGGAGCAAACTGCGGGGAAGTATTGCTGCAGTTGGGCCTGCACCAGCTCGTTCCTGAGTTCGGGGGCCTCTCTGGCCAGGATGTCTCGGAGCAAACCGTGGGGACATATGGAGCGGGAGCGGTGGTCATCGAAGCTAACCCTTCACCAGCTGAACTAAATTGCGAAGATGTCTCCAGCGAGAGTGGAATGGGGGGGCCTCCCTGGCCAGGGCGTCTCGGAATACTTTGTGAGGGAGTGTGAAGCGGGGGCCGTTGTCGTCGTAGGTGGCGCTTCAACAACTGGGACGTGGAACCAAGCTGGCGCTCGAGAGAGAGAGAGAGAAAGAGAGCCTCGCTTTCGAAGAAGACGCAGCCCACCTCGAGGCGGGAGAGTCCAAAACCGCTTCCAAGTACCAGCAGCTCGGCTGGACCTGGAACAGAAGAACCTCCTTCAAGAACGGGAGACCCTCCGCCCGCCAGACGGAAGAGCACTCTCGAGGGCAACCTCCGCCAGGATGCGCAAGAGCACCCAGCAGACACGCAGAACAGCAGGGCACCCTCCCCGAACCGACTCGATCCGGTACCCTGTACAGTGCGGGCGCGATCGCAAGAGACCATCGCGAGAAACCCAACCCTGAAAACCCGCACGCGAGGCACAGCCGAGGGGAAGCCGGGAGCACCCCGAACGCAGCAGCTCCTCAGCGGCCGAGGGAAGTCGCCGCGCAGCGCACGGCTCGGAGAAGCCCAGGGAAGGGGTTGGAGGACGAGGAGGACGAGGAGGACGAGGAGGAGGAGGAGGAGGAGGAGGAGGGGGAGGAGGACAAGCTAGGTGCGCTCGCGTCATATCTGACGTCCTACCCCTCCCTCCCATCCCTTACCATGGCGCTGATTTTCTCTATCCGCGGACGCGTGTCGTAGCGGACCTGTGGCTCCGCGCGCGCGTGCGTAGTGGGTGGTGGTGCACGTGCGTGCGTGCGTGCGTGTGTGCGTGGTTGTCGTGGTGGTGGTGGTGGTGGTGGTGGTGGTGGTGGTGGTGGTGGTGGTGGTGGTGGTGGTGGTGGTGGTGTGGTGGTGGTGGTGGTGATGGTGGTGGTGGTGGTGCTGGTGGTGGTGGTACTGGTGTGGTGCTGGTGGTGGTGGTGGTGGTGGTGGTGGTGGTGGTGGTGGTGGTGGTGGTGGTGGTGGTGGTGGTGGTGGTGGGGGCTGTGTGGTGTGTGGTGTGCTGCGGTGTGTGGTGTGGTGGTGGTGTGGTGGTGGTGGTGGTGGTGGTGGTGGTGGTGGTGGTGGTGGTGGTGGTGGTGGTGGTGGTGGTGGTGGTGGTGGTGGTGGTGGTGGCGGTGCGGCGCGGTGGTGGCGGGCGGATGGGCGCGCGAGAAAAAGGCCCGCGCTGGGGCGAGAACGCCATCCTGAACGACGGAGGCCAAACACCGATCCGAAAATGAGGCCCACGCTGCAGCGGGAGCACGATTCGGAACGATTCGGGAGCAGAAATGAGGCCGGCGCCTCAACGAGAGCAGCATTTTGGGAAAAAATGACGCCGGCGCCTCAGCGAGAGTCGTTTCCCGGGATTTCCCGGGCATCCTGTGTGTAAAAAAAACAGTACGCGGAGGGTGCGCGGCCATCACCCGTATTCATATTGAGTTATTGTGGAGGAGGGGGAGGGGTAGGAGGAGGGGGAGGAGGAGGAGGGGGAGGAGGAGAAGGAGGAGGAGGAGAAAAGGAGGAGGAGGAGGAACCCTGGCGAACAGCACTCGGCTTCCTGCTGCGCGCTGCCGCTGTGCCCCGGCGGGTGCCGACGGCGGCGGCGGCGCCCGCGAGGCGGCGGAGGCGCGGGCGGCGCGAGCTCCTGGGCCGCCCGCCGCTCCTCGAGCACCAGGGCCTCCAGGCGCAGGCGCGAGGCGGGCAGCGAGGCCTCGGCCGCCCGCCGCCGTGGTCGTCGTCGTCGTCGTCGCCGCCGCCGCCGCCAACGTCGTCGTCGTCGTCGTCGTCGTCGTCGTCGTCGTCGTCGTCGTCGTCGTCGTCGTCGTCATCGTCGTCGTCGTCATGGTCGTCGTGGTCGTCGTGGTCGTCGTCGCCGCCGCCCGCCGCCAAGGCTGCGGTCGCCGCCGTCGTCGTCGTCGTGCTTCTCCCTCCGACGTGATCCTCGTTCCCTCGCTCCTCGCTCTCTCCCGCCGTCCCTGCGTCGTCGTCGTCATCATCGCCGCCGCCGTCGAGGTCGTGGTCGTGGTCGGAACAGTTGGCGTCGTCGTGGACGCGGTCGTGGATTGAAGGTCTAAGATGCTAAAGCGTTTGCTTCTTAAACTTCCTCTGGGGACGCTAACGCCACCGCAGCTGGATCCGCCTCGAACTCCCCGTCGTCCCCCTCCTCTCTCGAAAGAGGTGTGTCTGATGCACTCTTGGATATTGAGTTTCACTTCCTAGCCCAAACAGAACGCAGTAAACGTCATTTCTGCGAAAGTGCTGGTGGAGGCACCAAGAGCGTGACTCTTCATAATCAGATCGAGCCTAAAATACTGACCAAAGGCCGAGAAAGAAGTGGGGGGTGAGCCAACAACGGGACAACCATCAACACAACCGTCTCAATCCATCGATCGAATAGACTCGGTTGGTGGATCCATGACGCCACCGCTTACTTCTCTCACGAATTACTACCAATAGGATGGTAGACCTGAAGATCTGTCTAAATACAAGGACCGCCTTCACTCCAAATACGGATTCAATACCCATATATCGATCTCACTGTCGATCTACCGATACCACGCTAAACCGAACAAAATCACTACCACTCTAGTTGTCGACCTATCTCGGAGCCTCACTAATTACCTACGGATCTTACGATCAATCAATCCAGCTACCATAGCTACCATCGGGACATACTTCGGGACAACATTTGTCGTTCTATCAACCGATCGATCTCGCAAGCTCTGTATAGATATACACACCTGTCTATTTACCGACCTCACCATATGTATATCTAGCGATATCGCTACCTGTTAATCAATTGGCCTCACTATCTACACAGCGGACTCTCTACCTAGATCAATCTCGCTACCTATCTACCGGATATAAATCAATTTACCCATCGGGACATCCATTGGGACAACCATCGGAACGACCATCGGGACAATCATCGGGGCAACCATCGGGACAACCAGCGGAAAAATCATCGGGGCAAATATCGGGACAACTGTCGGGATAACCATCGGGACAGCTATCGGGACAACCAACGGGGTAACAATCGGGGCAACCATAAGGATAACCATCGGGACAACACCCACCAGTCGATCTACCGATGTCACTACCCGTATACCGATATGACTAGATATGTATCGAAATGTACATGGATTTATATGAATACACGCACCGATGTTACTGTACACACCACATACTTGAACCACGCGAGCGCTTCGCGCGCGCGTAGGTTCCTTCGCAGACTTCCCAGATTGCAAACGCGATCTCGTACGACGACATCGTCGAACGTAACCGTTGACGATGACGACGACGTCCATCCTCTCCTTGATGTCCTCCTCTTCCTTCTTCTTTTTCTCCTCCCCCTACCTTATCCTCTTCCTCCTCTTCTGTGGTTTCCTCCGTCTCCCTCTCTCTTCCCCCCTCTGGCGCCCATCGGAAGCGACAGGGGGAGAGATTTGAAAACGTGAGAAGGCGACCACGGCAGAGGAGAAGCCAACGCGTCCCAGGATGCCTTCTCCGGAGCACGCTCCATCAGGCAATGGCGTGTGCCCTGCACGCCGGCCCGCAGGGCGGCCGCGGGAGAAGCCAGAGCCCAGCGCGTCCCGGGGCGCGTTCTCCGGAACACGGCCCATCAGGACACGCTGTGGGCCTCCCACTGACGTATCGGCTCGGGAACCTCTTGGAGGCCTCGCCGGCCCTTCGCCGACTGGCCACTAGAGCCGTCGGTCCACCCGGGGGATGGACGGATTAGATGCTCATTCTGGGGACCTTCCTGGAGCCACTCGCTCCACTCGTGCGTCGAAGCTGCGTCGAACCTGAGTAGAACCTGAGTCGAAGCTGAGTCGAACCTGAGTCGAATCTGTGTCGAACCTGAGTCGAACTTGAGTCGAGCCTGAGTCGAACAGATTCATGAGGTGGGCCCCAGGAAGGTCCCCAAAACGAGCATCGAAGACGGAGGGAAACGACAGAGTCCATCTCGTTGAGAGGGCCTGTGGGGCGCCCTTGCTTGTCCTGCGGGCCTCTTCTGGGGGGCGTCTGCGCCTGTGGCGGGGCGCTCGGGGCCCGTCGGACGCCCTGGGCAGCCCGCTCGGGGGGCCTTGCGCTTACTTTTCCGTCCTTCTCCTTCCCTCCTCGTCCCCCTCCTCCTTCTCCTCCTGCTCCTCATTCGCTCCCCTCTCGTCCTCGAAGCCGTCCTTGTCCTCCTCCTCCTCCCCCTTCCCCTCTTCCCTTGCCTCCTCGTCCTCAATCTTCTCCTCATCTTCCAGGGCAGCAATTCTGGGCGACTCTCAGGGCCGTCTGGAAGCTATCCCGGAGCTGTCCTCGGAGACTCCTGGGCGCCCTGGGGCTGACATGGGACCTTCGGGGAGCTCCTCCTCGGGCTCTTGGATCACGTGGGAGCGTCTCCTAGAAGCTGGATAACATAGATCTATATATATATATGTATATACAAAACATTTATATGTACATATGTGTAATCACATATGTACATCTATAAATAAACATACATGCATACATACATCAATCCATCCATCCATCCATCCATCCATACATACATACATACATACATACAGGCATACATACATACATACATACATACATACATACATACATACATACATATACAGAGGCCTGGCCCGGGGGGGTCCCAGTTCGAGCCGGCGCCGAAGACGCTGTTTGAAGACGCTATTCCCACAAGGAGCTGCGGTGACGCCTCTATTCCGCTGACGCCTGGTGAAGCTCGTGACGGCTCTATTCGGCCTGAAGCCTGTATTCCCCTGGTGCCCATTGAAGCTCGTGAAGCCTCTATTCGGCCTGAAGCCTCTATTCGGCTCGTGACGCCTCTATTCGGCCTACGAATTGCGACGCACTGGTGGGGTAGCGACCCAAAACGCGCTATTCGGCCTGAACCCTTTATTCCCCTGGCGCCCGTTGAAGCTCGTGACGCCTCTAATCGGCCTGAAGCCTCTATTCCCCTGGTGCCTGGTGAAGCTCGTGAAGTCTCTATTCGGCCTGAAGCCTCTATTCCCCTGGTGCCCGGTGAAGCTCGTGAAGCCTCTATTCGGCCTGAAGCCTCTATTCCCCCGACGCCCGGTGAAGCTCGTGAACCTCTATTAGGCCTGAAGCCTCCATTCCCCTGACGCCCGTTGAAGCTCGTGAAGTCTCTATTCGGCCTGAAGCCTCTATTCCCCTGGTGCCCGGTGAAGCTCGTGAAGCCTCTATTCGGCCTGAAGCCTCTATTCCCCCGACGCCCGGTGAAGCTCGTGAACCTCTATTAGGCCTGAAGCCTCCATTCCCCTGACGCCAGGTGAAGCTCGCGACGCTTCGCAGGTTTCGTGCCCTAGGGGAGGGCAATTCGATAAGCAATTACGTAAAACGCGAAAGATTCGTGCCCCTGGAAAGGGGTCGTGCGTGCCCTAGGAGAGGGCAAATCACGCTAAGGATTCGTCCCCCATGATACGACCACTCTATTAGCACGCATGTAAAGCACGAAAGATTCGCGCCCTAGGAGAGGGTCAATCTATAGGCACAGACGTAAAACACTAAGAGGGTTCGTGTTCCAAGAGAAGGCCGATCGATTGGCACATGCGTTAAACACTAAAGGATTCGTGCCCCAGGGGAAGGCCAATCTATATGCACGCACGTAAGACACGAAGGATTCGTGCTCCAGGAGAGGGTGGATCTACGCACATGCGTAAAGCACGAAGGGTTCGTGCTCCAGGAGAGGGCAAATCTATAGGCACATACGTAAAACACGCAGGGCTCGTGCCCCAGGGGAAGGCAAATTTGTAAGCAAACGCGTAAAACACGAAAGATTCGCGCTCCTGGAAAGGGCCAATCTAAAGGCATACGCGCGAAACCCAAAAGACTCGTGCCCCAGGAGAGGGCCAATCTATACGCACATGTGTAAAACACAAAGGGCTCGCGCCCCAGAAGAACGCAAATCTGTAGGCATCACGTAACAGGCTAAAAATTCGCGTTCCATAACACGGCCAATATATAAGCACGCGCGTAAAACACTGAACATTCGTGCCCCAAGAGTAGGCCAATCTATAGGCACATGCGTGAAACACAATGGACTCGCGCCACAAGAGAAGGCCAAGCTATTGGCACATCCGTTTAACACAAAAGGATTCCCGCCCAAAGAGGGCCAAGACAGCTCCAGGAGGCACCGGGAGGGGCCAAGACAGCCCCAGAAAGCACCAGGAGGCCCCAGGAAGCCCCGGTGAGCTCCGGGAGGCCCCAAGAGGCTCCAAGGACTCACCAGGCTTCTTTTTTTAACGGTTCTTTTTTGATGAACCTGGGGAAGGCTCTTGCCTGTCAGAGGGTGCCGCACAGCAAAGGGGCATGTCTAGCACCAAAGATTCTTTTTTAATCAACTTGGCAAGGGGTCTTGCCTAGCAAAGGTGCCGCACAGCAAAAGGCATGTCTAGCACCAGGGAGTATGTTTTAATTAACTTGGGGAAGGGTCTTGCCTAGCAGAAGGTTCCGCGCAGCAAAGGGCTCACCTTGGAGAGCGTGCCACACAGCAAAGGGGCACATCTAGCACCAAGGATTCTTTTTTCATCAACTTGGGGAGGGGTTTGCCTAGCAGAAGCTGCCGCCCAACAGATGGGGCACGCCTAGCACCAGGGATCCTTTTTTAAATCAACCTGGGGAGGGCCATTGCCTAACGAAGGGTGCCACACAGCAGATGAGGTACGTCTCGCACGAAGGATTTTTTTAACATCAACTTGGGGGGGGGTCTTGCCTAGCAGAAGGTGCCGTTCAGCAGATGGGGCACGTCAAGCACCAAGGATTTGTTTTAACCAACCTGGGGAGGGCCATTGCCCAACAAAGGGTGCCACACAGCAGAAGGGGCACGTCTACAATTCTCTTTGAATCAACTTGGGGAGGGGTCTTGCCTAGCAAAGGGTGCCGCGCAGCACATGGGGCACGCCTAGCACCAAGGATTCTTTTTAAAGCAACTTGGAGAAGGCCATTGCCCAACAAAGGGTGCCACACAGCAGATGGGACACGTCTAGGGTTCTTTTTAAATCAACTTGGGGAGGGGTCTTGCCCAGCAAAGGGTGCCGCGCAGCAAAGGGGCACATCCAGCACCAATTATTCTTTTTTCAAATCAACTTTGGGAAAGGGTCTTGCCTAGCAGAGGGCGCCGCGCAGCACATGGGGCACATCTAACATCAAGGGTTTGTTTTATCAACTTGGGGAGGGGTCCGGCCTAGCAGAGGGTGCCGGACAGCAGATGGGGCACGTCAAACACCAAGGCTTCTCTATTAATCAACTTGGGAAGGGGTCCTCGTGTAGGGGTCTTGTGCAGAAGAGGGTGTTGCACAGCAGATGGGGCATGTCTAGCGGTTCTTTCTTAATCAACTTGGGGAGGGGTCTTGCCTAGCAGAGGGTGTCGCACAGCAAATGGGGCACGCGTTGTGCTAAGCACGGAAAGCGTGGAGTAAAATGGCACGTTCAAATTACAATTGGGAAGGGAGCACGTTAAATACTGGGCATGGTGAAGAGAAGGAGCATTTTCACAAGGAGTGGCGTCTTCACCGGGAATAGCGGAATAGCGTCTTCACCGGGGGTCTTCACAGGGAATAGCGTCTTCACCAAGAATATCGTCTTCACAGCGAATAGCGTCTTCACCGGGAATAGCGTCTTCACCGGGAATATAGCGCCTTCATGAGGGAAATGCTGTCTGTGTCCGCAGAACATTTCTTCACAAGGATCCGTCTTCAACCGGAATAGCGTCTTCACCCGGACTAGCGTCACCACCGGGAATAACGTCTTCACCCAGAATAGCGTCTTCACCCAGAATAGCGTCTTCACCCGGAATAGCGTCTTCAGCGGGAATAGCGTCTTCACCCGGAATAGCGTCTTCACCCGGAATAGCGTCTTCACCCGGAATAGCGTCTTCAAATAGCGTCTTCGGCGCCGGCGCGAACTGGGAACCCCGGTTGCCGCTGCAATGTACATATATACATACATACATACATACAAGCATACATACATGACATTACATTCCATTACATCGCATTACATTACATTGCATTACATTACACTACACTACACTACATTACATTACATTACATTACATTACATTACATTACATTACATCTCATGACATCACATTACATTGTATTACATTATTTTACATTGCATCGAATTGCATTACATTACGTTACATTACATGCATACACACATACATACATACACACATATACATACATACATACATACATACATACATACATACATACAGACATATATACATACATACATACATACATATCGAAGTAAATACTCACATACATGCATACATACATACATGCATGCATGCAGTCATGCATGCATACATGTATTCATGCATACATGCATGCGTCGCGATATAAGACATTCTAGATCGCATCAGTGATCGATACCACCGATCAATTGATCGACCCCGCTACCGATAGATGTGTCGACCTATATATATATATATATACATGTCTACCTACCGATCCAACCCTCTATCCACTGGGATATGCACAACCCCCTCATCGTAAGTTCAAGCTCGTAATTTCAAAACCCCCGTAAATTAACGCCGGGCCCGTGGACTATCTAACTTCACGGGCGTATGCGACCAGGCGTTCGGTCTTCGAACTTGTGCACCCTGTTCGATTGAGAAGTGGCTCTTGTGCAATTCCTTTGGTTGGGAAGCGACGAATGGTGCAACATTTGTTTGTTTTGTCGGGCTGGGCTCGGTTATCAAACTTGCGCAACATGCGTGATTGGGATTTGACGGTTGGTGCAAATATGTGGATCGGAAAAAACGACGGGTTGCGCAACTGTTCTCGTTTTGTCGGGTCGGACTCGGTTCCCGAACTTGGGTGACCTTTTTGATTTAGATCTGACCATTTGCGCAGCTTTTGTCAACTTGGGGAACCGACGGGCTGTGCAACCGTTTTCGTTTCGTCGGGTCGGACTCGTCCTTCGAACTTGGGCAACTTGGTTGATTGAGAATGAACGCCTCGTGCAGCTTTATGACAGGGAACAGACGAATTGTGCAATTGTGTTCGTTTTGTCGGGACTGGCTCGGTTTTCGAACTTGTGCTTCCTTTTAGATTGAGATTTGGCGACTTGTGCGGCCTTTCTGATTGGGAACCGCCGAGTTGTGCAACTTTTCTCGTTTTGTCGGGTCGGGTTCGGTTTTCAATATGTGCAACCTTCTTGATTGAGCACTGACGATGTGTGCCGCTGTTTGCTTGAGAAGCGACGAAATGTGCAACCTTTTTCGTTTCGTCGGGCCGGGCTCGGTTTTCGAACATGTGCAACTTTCCAGATTGCGTGCTGACGATTTGCGCAGCTTCTTTTGATTGGGGACCGACGAATTATGCAACCTCTTTCGTTTTGTCAGGCCAGCCTCGGTTCTCAAATGTGTGCAACCTTTCTGACTGAAAATTGACGACTCGTGTAATTTCTTGGATTTGGAGCAGACGAATGGTGCAACATTTCTCGTTGTGCCGGACCGGGCTAGGTTTTCGCACTTCTGCAACCTTTTTGATTGAGATCTGACGACTGTGCAGCTTATTTTGATTGGAAGCCGACGAGTTGTGCAACCTTGATCGTCTTGTCAGGTCGGGCTCGGTTTTCGAACTTGTGCAACCTTCCCACTTGAGAATTGACGACTCGATGGGGCAGCGACGAGTCGTGCAGCCTCCATCGTTGTGTCGGATCGGGTTAGGTTTTCGAGCTTGTGCAACCTTTTGGTTGCGAGCTGACGGAAAGGTTGCTCAACTCGTCAACTCCCAATCAAAAAAAAGGCACACATCGCTCGAAAACCGAGCCCAAACAGACGAAACGACAAAGGTTGCACAACTCGTCGTTTCCCACTGAAGCAAAAACTGCAACTATCGCCAAGTATACATCGCAAAAACAGAAGCTTGCACAAGTTCGGAAACCGAGCCCAACCCGACGAAATGACAATGGTTGCACAACTCGTCGTTTCCCAATCAAAAACATGCTAAGTCGTCAGGTTTAGCTCAAAAACTTGCACAAGTGCAAAACCGATCCCAATCCGTCGAAACGAAAAAGGTTGCACACTTCGTCGGTTGCCAATCACAAGAAGCTGCGCAAGCCGTCAATTCTAAATCAAAAATGTTGCAACAGTTTGGAAACTTAGACCAACACGACAAAGCGAAGCAGGTTGCACAACGCTTTGGCTCTCAATCAACAAAGCTGCACAATCGTCAAATCTTAATCGAAAAGGTTGCACAAGTTCGAAAACCAAGCCCGCCGCGGCCAAAGGAAACACATGCTGCACAGTGTTGAAAATACCCGCCATGTCATACACAATTGCTGTTTGGCCACATGTGCGTGTACACATTCCAAAATATACCGCCTGGACCGTAGGTCTACATTCATAAAATTAAAAAGCCGATGGTTCACAATCCAGATCAATCAGATAACCATCGGGACCATCGGGACAGCCATCGGGACAACCGTCAGGACAACCATTGGGACAACCACAAAAGAACCACTGGACAACCGCGGGAAAAACAGGTGACAACCACGTGCTAACAGCGGGACAACCGCGGGCCCAAAACCGCCAGCCAGACGGGGGGGAGAGATTGTTGCTCAGACTTCGCCCTAGCAGCGGTGGGACCAATCCTAGCAAGCAGTTGTGCCTTGCCCGGACGCACGACACGATCACATCCCAAACCAGGCTCCTGGTGGGAGGCCTCCGTTTCTCTTCGACTTCACTCTCTGACCTCCGATTAAGAGGACTGACAGGAGGCGAGACGGGGGAGAAGGTGGAAGAGAGACAAGGATGAGGAGAGGGACGAGGAGAACGAATACGCGAGGGGGAAATGCAGGGTGATGGAAAAGTGGAACGAGAGCAGTAAGAGGAGGAAGGAGGCACACGGAAGAGGAAAACAGGGAAATTAGGAATGATAAGGGAAAGGAAGGAGCGCCCCTCAGGGCGCTTTGGGGCCCGTGGCTGTGGTGTTGAGACCGTCTCGGGCCGTGGGGGCGTGTTGAGGCAAGGCTGAACCTACCTCCAGGAGCTGCCTGTGAGCACGCCCAGTCAAGACTCAACAATGCACCAATCGAACCCCGGCCAACGAGGAACCGCAGGATCATCCCTTGAGTCAGGAGCCTGCTTATGGCCTCGCCGAAGCGATCAAGCACGCTGCGGAAAGAGATCCGCCGCAGCGAATGCATTGCTCAAACATCGCTCTCACCCTCGACCGCGTCCGCCGATGGCTAGGCTGCGCGACCGTTCCCAAGCCGTCATCGAGCAACACCTGTTCATTGCGCTGCCGTCCGCATGCGATGTCCCAACCACCCGACTTTGCCGCTGATACGTCTTGGTGTAAGCCCCACGTGCTCCTGCACAGTCAAGAACAAGCACACCACCAACAAGCTTGAAGCTTTAACAACACCGCTTCTCTGCGTTGTGACTCCTTCCGTTTGCCTTCCTCTCTCCCTGTGCCAGGTGCTCTGGAAGATGGGGGTCGTGGGTGAAATGACGAGTGCATGAAGCACGCGTGGCACATGTAAGCACATTCGCATGGATGGTGGCGCAGCATGGTAGTACGCAACGAACGCACACTCTTACCTCGGAGTGCTGGCAAGCTCCACAGCAGCAGTCGTGAACTCAAACTGCGAGCGTGCAGGGGCCCGAAGGCAGCATGGCAACCTCTGGGGTGACATGAACTAAGGGAGAGCGTGATAGAGAGAGAGAGAGCAGGTGGCGGGGATGGCGTGCACGAGCAGCAGCGGGAGGAGCTCAAACGTCAGTGGGGCAAGGCCCGCGCCATAGCAGACGCGTGAGCAGGGACGGCGGCAAGAGGCATCGCGTGCAAACACCCGTCTGCTCTTGCGGCGACCGTGACGTCACATGCCACTGTCCGTGGCTCCAGCGCAGTACAATGCGATACACGACAGTGCAGCACTGCAGCACTTACTGATCTGCCCTGCATACGCGCACGCAGGCAAGCATGAAGGCATACGCTCAGACGCCCAACTTACACGTGCGTGCACACATCCACCGCGTGGATGCACATTCCAACCCGTTGGAATGCACTGCAACGACCTCACGTACAGACGCGCGAAATCTAATCATGACATACAGCCCAGCATTGCATGCACGCGTGCACGCGTGCATGTTGCCATAACCCAGTCTGGCACCCTCGCGCTCAGATCATCGATCACAGCCCCCGCAGACGCGGTCGGGAGCGAGGGGCTGCTCAGGGCGCGGAGACCTCAAACCAAGACAGCCACCCTCCTCGGTTGCGTTCTGGACGGGCCCCTGGTCCAGGCACCTGGCCCCACCCTGGCCCCTGGGCCCTCCCGAACCCCCTCCGTGAACGACCCCCCCACGGTCCCCACGGCGCCGCGCCCCCCCTGGCCAGGCTCCGCCAGGCCCCTCTCCAGCGGGAACGCAACGACAGCTGCGTGCTCTGAGTCAGCAGTCGCGCGTACGACGTGCAGAGCCTTCGCATCGCCATAATCCCACCGCCCCGACATGCTCGCGGATATACGCTGTGCGCGTACAGACGTACGCACATGCACAGCGTACAGCCTGAACTTACTAGAGTACTTGTGGAGTACTGGTATCTGCGTGCATGCAAACGTGCATTACTACATGTTTGCAGTCACGTGTATTTTATGCCTGGCACATTGGACGCACAGAGATATGAAAGCACACGGGCGCGTGTACCAGAGTGACGGGGCCGAGCAACCTGACACTGTCCCTGGGCGTGTGGTCCACCCTCGACCAGCACTGAAGCCGCCGCGCGATTCGCCAGCCAACACGTCGAACATCCATCTGCGACCCACCCGCACTGCTTGGAAAAAGCAGCGCGTGCGCAGGGCTCGCTGTCGAAAAAATCGGCGCCGGCGGCGGGCGTCTTCACATGCGCTCCCGAGCCTTGCAGACTGCCGACGACTCTGGTCCTCCTTGCCCTTCTCCGATGCTGCGGGGCCATGCTGCATACAAGCAGGGGCAACCGCACACGTCCACAATGATGCCAGGGCGCCGACACCAAACAGCACGTTCGGGCAACAGCTGTGGAGCCAGTGTGTGTGTGGGGCCCCGTGGAGCCCCACGAAAGAACCCACATGGCCAGTGGGGCGAGAAGCCACAGGGCCCACAGGGAAGGAGCCCCAGAAGGCCAACGCGAGAAGGGAGAAAACGGAAGCACACAGGGCCAGCGGGGCGGGAGGGCGAAAGAGATCGATAGGAGTCCAAGGTGCGCAGACACGGTCCACGTGCGCCAAGGTCGCCAACAAAATCGCGCTCCGCGCCCCGCGCTGGGCACAGTCAGCATCTGCGGCAAGGACGCGCTGTTGAGGGCACGAGGCCCTTGGACGGTCCTTGGACGTCCCACTTGAAGCTTTTCTAGCGTCGTGTTGCTCCCATCGTGCCTGAGGACCAGATCCCAGAAATATGCTCAGAAACCCCGAACAGTATCGAAAAAGTGCTGAACGAGTATCGCGTCCCAGGGCCAGACACGTGAAAACCCTCAAAGGTTCGGCACTTCCTCGGTAATAGTCGAAACCCTTTCTGGCGATCTAGGCTCAAGCAAGTTGGAGCATCATAATTCTAGCGGCGCGCAGCCGAGCGAATCTGAAGACGCAAGGGTGCCCTTGGGAAGCCTACCCCGTCCTTGCTATGTGTCCACTCTGTAGAGCGCAAGTGCGCGATCCTCCTCGCGCCCTCGCGCGGCCCCCGTGGAGAAGGGCAGCCCTCGTGGAAAATCGCATTCAGGGCCTGCCTTGCGAGGACAGATGGTGGTCGAAGGCGGGTGGTCTCTAGAGGCGAGGCGGCGGGGGGGTCCGAACTGGATGGGCCCCGAGAGAATCGATCAGTATCTATATATTTATATATATATACATACATACATACATACATACATACATACATACATACATACATACATACATACATATACACACATGCATACATACATACATACATACATACATACATACATACATACAGACAGGCAGACATACATACATACATACATACATACATACATACAAACATATATACATGTATCTATATATATATATATATATATATATATATATATATATATATATATATATATATACATATATATATATATATATTATATATATATATATACTGCGGACCCGCTCAAAATCGGACCCCCTGGGCCCCGCCCTGGGTCCAGCTCAGGTGCAGCGTGTCGCCCTGGGCCCGCTTTGGACGGCCCCGGAGCCCGAGCGCGCCCCCCTTTTCTGGAGGCCGAACATCGGGAGAGCAAAGGGTACCGATACCGCTGCTTTGTGGACCTCCTCCAGAATTTCGAAGCGAATCCAGCGGCGGCGATGAGGGCCTCCGAGGAGGCCCAAGAAGGGGAAAACGGGGGAAGGGTAGCGGTGTGGGTCCCTTTTTCCTCCCCTGAGAAAACGGCCAAAAATCGTCTCGAGCCTCGAACCCCCCCCCTCCTGCTGGCAGAACCAGGCGAACCACCTCGGACCCCCAGCGGGCTCCAGACCCACGGGGGCCACGCGCGGACAGGCTTCGCGGAGTTGCGCGCTTCCCTGCGCCGCGCGACGAGGACCCAAGAACTCCCGCGCAGCGCGCATCAGAGAAGCGCCTGGCCAGTTTGCGCAACATGTCAGAAAAAGACACAAAAAGGAGAGGAGGAGGAGGAGGAGGAGGAGGAGGAGGAGGAGGAGGAGGAGGAGGAGGAGGAGGGGGAGGAGGAGGAAGAGGAGGAGAGGAGGAGGGAGGAGGAGAGAGGGAGGAGGAGAGGAGGAGAGGAGGAGGAGGAGGACCCGCGCCAACGGGAGGGGGGAGAAAGAGAGAGAGAGAGAGAGGCCCCAGCGCCCTGGAAGCCGCCGATGACCAGCGGAAGCCCCTTTAGGTTCTGAGCAGCTCAGCAGCTACTCTAGATCTGCGACCATTGGTACGCAACCGAGAGTTAGTTGATGAGGCCGGCCTTGCGAGAGGGGGACGGAGGAAGAGACGAGGCACGGAGCGACTGAATAGTGGAGTGTAGACAGTCGGTCGCAATACAAAGAAACAAAAAGGCTTCACGATTCGAGGGGAGGAGATGGGGAAGGAAATAATAGAGCGGGTTGCCATCTCTGTTCTCCTGGAGCCGACCGAGAGCATTGGTAATCACATTCTGCGCAGTAGGACAAACCATATAATGCAAAATGTCATCCCCACCTATTGCGTAGCACCCGAACTTACACCCTCCCGTACCACAACGATACCGACGAGTGGTATTCCAAGCACTGAAAAGAAACTTGCGCAGAGATGTGGCCACATTGCCAGGAAGATAACGACCCAACACATTTAGTCGAATCATACAAAACCTTCTCCACTCATACTGAACGCGCCCCATTTTTGAAGGCACGGAAGAATAATGCTAGCGGGTCGTACACAGAAATCTGCTTCATGAGAATAGAGTGTTTAGCCATTCTAGTTGTACGCCGTGTTATGCATGTGTCATCAGAGCCCTCCCAGGATTTCAGCATATTGCCACGGATAGCTGCGCGCGGCATACAGGTTCTAGCGAAAATGTCAAATCTTCGCGCCGATACTTGATGGCCCAGGCTCTTCAAATCAAAGATCGCGAGCGGAGGAAAGCGATGACGGGGAGCACAGGTGAGTAATTGAAGACCGTCTTCCTCTACAAGCTTAGCATTATCTGGAGGACAGTGCACTTGGGCAACATGAGAAACCACTGGAAGGGCATAGATAGTGCAACATGAAATGCTGGACGACAACCCTAATTCCATAGATTTGACGCGCAGACACCGCTCCTGAAGTTTGGCGAATACAGGGCCCCAGAAGCTGGATGCACTGGAAATACAAATCCCAACACCTAAGTACCACCCATCACGCGACACTTTGAAACTATGCACACGAATGCCGGCATCCCTACACAGCCTGAGCGCGCTCTGGCATGTGTGATCACCAGGGAAAAAAACAAGCTGGCATTTCTCCAGGTTAAGCAGGAGACCCGCGCCGCTCCCACTCTGCACCTGCACTCGAACAATGCGCGGCAGCACGCTGACGAGGTCGCTGGAAGACGCGACCAGGTCGCCTGCGCAAACATTGAAGACAATCGGTGCAAACAGCGACGTCTCCTGCAGTTCCCTAACCACAGGATCGAAGCACAGGCTGGATATGAGACCGCTGAGCGGGCAACCCTGCTTCATACCACGCAGGAAACTACTATTTATACATGCGCATGGTTCAGACCCAGAGAAGCTAACCGACATCAACATGTTCTTTTTATAAAGCCATAATACTTAGAACGATGAACTCGGCGATACCACATGCACGCAAGACTGCCCACCTGTAGGCGCGAACTACACTCAGAAACGCGGCTCGCAAGTAAAAAAAGCAGCGCCTTTCGACGGGCGCCGCAGACAGCATGGCCGAGGAACAGCGCGGCGTCTACTTCGATACTGCCATCAATAAGTTGCCTCCCTCTGAGGAAGCCACGCCGTGCACTCGCCACTCGATCGCCAGCGACTTGTGATAGTGGCCAAACAACGCATGCACTAGTCATCTTGTTGTCCGTGTTAGATAAGGGTCTAGTCTCCTCAGCCATCCTCGTAACCATCTCCCCATCCATTCCCCTCCCCTCAGGTAGACAGGCGGCAGGGCTGCCATTGAAATCTGATGGAAGCACTTGCTCATGCACCAGCTCGAGATAAACGTCACGCAGGCGCTGAACTCCTACTTCGCCACGCGCACGCCAAGCCGAGTATGGGATGCCATCAGAGACGGGAGACGACTCTTTACGGTTTTCAACAATGTCAGCCAGGATGCTCCCAGGGACAACCCAATGATAAATCGCACCAGAGTCCGAACGATATTGAGCGCCATCACGAGGGATCGGAGCAATGCGCGAAACGAGGTCAGCGATCATCGACGAGTCGGCCCCCCTCTCCTTAAAAACGGCACCCCAACGAGCAGCCGGAAGCCAAGCGCAGACACCTGGATCGCTGCGCGCGTTGTCGTGCTCGTCGGCAACCTGTTGTAGAAAAGGTTTGCCTACCTGATTTCTTCCGCGCCTGGGCAGCCCCCCTGATCCGAACTAGCTGTTGCGCTGCGCGCGCGCGCCGCCACTGTCCGGGGGCAAGGCGGCGTCGCGACGCACCTCAGCTTCTCTTGGCTGGAGGATCTGACTCATCAGCCGCGCGAAGAGATCAAAGCCATCGCGGTCTGTCCACCGCGGCCCCTAAGAACCACAAAACCTGCGCAGGTCACTAAACCCCTTGAGGCCCTTCAAGATCTTGCGAGAATCCCCGGGGCGAGCCCCTCTCAAGACGGTCAGCATACAAGACAGTTTCTCTTCAGGGGCACGGGCGCCCTTCTCGAGCACCCAGTCCACAACTCGAAGCGCAACTACCTTCATCGCTTATTTGATCTCCGCAAGCCTCATGCTGAAGTCGTCGGCCATAAAATGAGGATCCAAAATCTCCTGGATCGCCCTGGTAGACTGTGGGCGCCTTGCAACCATGCAACCAACGTCGGGAGACTCGTAGCACCAGTAGGCCGCCAAGCAGCCAGCGAGAGAAAAAAAATGAGCATGGTCGGATGGCGCAGCCAGGTCCGCAATAGGCCCGACCGCGCCCGACCGAGGACATAAGTCCAATATGTTATGCGATGCAAGTGTCGTGAAAAGGCGGTCAATCCTGCCGAGCGATGCGTTTGGCACCTCTAACTCCTCCTCTCCCTCAAAACGACGAACGATCCGATGAGCATCTCTCTCCTGCATCGCCTCGCAGAGCATTCCGAACTGCCGGTTGAAGGCAGCCGCTAGACGCGATCCGACAGGACCATCAGCTGCCGAGTCAGTGCGATGTCTAGCTTACCCCAATGTCATACAATTCCAGTCACCCATGGCAACCCCAACAGGGCGCGGGCAGAGGAAAGAAGACCACGACGCATACGAGCAAAGACACCCTTGGATTCCCATTCCGACCAATCGGGGGCTACATTCACATTAACAATATGACAAGTACCTTGCTGCCCAGAGAGCTGGATGAACGCGACCCCCCAGGAATTATGACGGTGAGTTCAACGCTGGCAAATAGTCCAAGAAGTGCACGAGAGATGACAAACAGGAGGCCACCAGCAGACGCCGATTCGCAGAACGCACCGCACGGCATGTGGGACTTGTGGTCTTTATGAAGCTGCTCGAGATCTGATTATGCACCGTGGGCCCCTTGAAGACACACGGCCGAACGACACCTTGATTACAATGCACAGACCCCAGGACCGTTTGGCAGTTCCACGAGACAAAGCTGATTCCCTCGCTGATAGCGAAGGGGCGCTTGAGGTTAGGAAGGGAAGGAGATGGGGGGACTACGTGCAACTGGGCAAGAGATGAATGGGACAGAAGCATCAACAGGCCAAACGCCCGCATGCTCTAACAGTTCGATATCCTCGATCGGCGGCTCGACCGAAGAAGCAACAGTAGATGATTGGCGAAGCTGCGCCCCGCGCGGCTCACTTTGCTGAGACTGCCCCAGAAGTGTATCCTATTCACGCCCTGTCGCTGTCTGGGTGATGCCCCCAGTTTTCTCGATGCCGATGCCCCACTTGGCGAGCTCAGACATGATTGACTCAAATTCTATCAGCCCAATGCCAGATGGTTGTGTCTTCGCGATATCCCGGACGCCGCCCTGGCCGATGATCTGGAGGACACCCTTGAATCCTTTGTCACCCAAACGACATCTCCCACTTTGCCACGTCGGGCTCTTCTTGAGATCATGCAGGAATGGCTCATAGATTTTGTTGAATGACCTCTGACGTTTACGAACATACAATGGAAGGTCTTGCCGACAACGAATGGGACCTGTTTTGCTGGTGCGAGGATCACTCCATTCATGCCCTCCTTCTTCATCGCATGCACTCTGAATACCTTGGCCACCACAGCGGTAGGAAACTCCAACTTGTATGACTGTGGAACTGCGCGAAGTGTTGCTTCCATATTCTCAAGAAGATGGTGGAACAGACGAACGATGACTGTCTCATAGTGCTCCTTTCGATGTTCCCGCAGCAACGGCCGCTGAAATGTGCCAACGTAGCGGGCCGCGGCATCGATCGGTAACTGATGCCGAGCACCATGCCCACCGACCGCACTGGCACCATCTAAGACATTTGATGTCGCCGAACGTGCGTTCGAAGAAACGTGCTTGACCTGTTCCGCCAAGTGTGTGATCTGCCTCCCCTGCTCATTAATATGACACGGTTGCGCAACCATTGTGTTCTGCACCTCTGTGATATGCTGCGCGTGCGTGGCCAGCTGCTTCTGAATCGTATCAACATATCGGTTTAACTTCATGAAAATAGAATTCTGCTGTTATTGCATCATCTCTCGCATGCCACTGAGAAAAGCTGGCGGCTACGCGTCCGCGTGGCGGCCCCAACTTGCGGCCCTTGCCGCGCCCCCTGGCACTGCGCCCGCGCTCGCGCCCCGCTGCGAGGCAGGCCTGGACGGCGTCGCTGGCGAGACAGATCAGCCAGAAGTCGCCGACGCAGTCCCTCAAGTCCCTGATCGCCGCGCTGTTCTGGAGGGCGAGCTTCGGCAAGGCTTTCATCTCGTCGCGGTGCTCCCCCGCCATCACTCCACCTCCACCTCCTCCTCCACCGGGGGGGTGTCCCGCCGTTGCTGCCCCTGCCCTGCCCCGAGCTCGCCGCCTTGGCGCCTCTCTGCTGCTCCTCGGTCTGGCCTTCCTGCTCCGCGCTTGCCCTCGATCCGCCAGATCATGCCCTGGTCGCCCATGGCGAGGGGGGTGGATGCTGCGTGCCGCTTCGCCTCTGGGCTCGCGGTCGGATCTGGGCCTGCAGGGCGGCCCCTGACGCGCTGCTGAAACTCTGCGAATGTTTGAGCCTCATGGTTTCAGATTCGACATGCCAGCGTGCTGGATGCCTGAACATCGCGGGGCCATCGAGAGCGATCGTTGTGACAGATGCAACGGTGATGGGCCGCTCTCGCGCACTGGCCCACCGCCGTCCGTCGGCTGACAACGCAGTGCAACGCCGCGGGCACTGGTTAGTCACGATTACGGGCGCCACCAATGGTCGCAAGTTCTGCGTCTCTCGGCGACGCCCAGCTAGCGAAGCATACGTGGGGAACCGTTCTACGCAGACCGTCTATTGCCCCTGTTCGCCCCTCGTCACATGATCGCACCAATGCGGCTTGAGCGGCTCACCCCCCCCCCCCCATCCACCTTGTCCCCCCCCCCCCCCCCTCCCCCCCCCCCCCTGCAAGGACATCCCAGTTTCGCTCGTGACTGCAGAGTGCCCGCAGGCCCGTTTGGAGCCGATTGGGGCGCCCAGGGGCGCCCCGCTGTAGGATCGCCACGTCCGGAGTCCTTGTCCCAAGCCACCCCATGCTCTCGCCAATCGCCGCGAGTGTCTGGAGGTCCTCTAGGGACAGGTGAACCCATGGGCTTGAGCTAGCGTCGATCTATGTCTCATCCATGAGTTGCCGCAATCCCTGACTGGCGTCGAGCTTACATGCGCCGAATACAGCTGCTACCACCGATCCGCGATCTCGCGAGCGTCGCGCCCAGCCCTGGCACCACCTAAGCCTCATGGCTCTAAGGGCCGCCGCCGTCCGCTCCAACCTCCAGCATCGAGAAGCCTGGCCGCACGCGCTGCACCTCGCCGCGCCCCCCCGCCCCCCCCCCCCCCTTTCCGCGACATGCCCCCCCCCCCCCCCCCCCGCCATCGCCCACAGACGCTTCGCAAGCACACTGCCCAGCGCATCTGCGTGGGAACGCCTAAGCGTGAAGGGGGTCAGCCCGCTGGGCGCTGCCCCTCATACGAATGCCATAAACATCAGCAGCTTGATCTGTCGCGGAATATCTGAAATCCACCAGGTGCCGCATTGTCTCCGCGCAAAGCGCGAGGCTGCCACGCGGCGGCCCACCTCGCCTGCTAGCCCTTGGCCTACGGGCAGGTACGGTCCTAGTTCCAGTATTTCTCCCAGCGCCGGTTCCTGTTGCGCGCTGCTTCTGCTTCTGCCTAGGTGCATGGTTGCTGCGTCGCCCCATGGCCCCACCAGGCGTGCGAAGCGGTAGGTTCTGCCGTTGTTGAGGCCCCAGCCACCCTTGGCGATCGTAGTGGCTAGCCGTGCAGCGGCGGCGTTCAACTCTGCTTCGATTCCTATGCGGCGCAGGCCTGCTGTGAAATTTCGTGCACTGGTAATGTCGCCCATACAGATGTTGACCACTAGGTCGTACGTAGCCCCATCGGTGGGTTTGGCTGCGCCGTGACATTGCAGGCTCGGGTGGCGACGCTCTGCTTCCCACCATTGGGCAACGTAGATGACGCATGCACGGTTGAAATGTCCTGGGCGGAGGGCGAAGCTCATTTGGGCCCCTGCGGCACTTTCAACCTCGACTGGGCCGCTGGATGCTGCGAGGCTGAACGTAGAATGTTCTATGGCTGCCACTGCAAAGCGCTCGTCGTTTTCGCGTGCGCGCTTGTAAGCAACCGCTCGCAGGAACGCTCGGTTGGTGGCTGCGAATGCGTTGGCGCCGCCGTAGTTGGTCACGACTGTGCTAGCACATCCCTGGTTGGCCCCCCACTGCGCTGCTCAAACGCATATGACGGCATTTGCCCCGCGTCTGTGCGATAGGCCCCCCTGTGCCCAGGGGGGGGGTAGACGGCACCCTCGGCTTGGTATACCAGCGTGCCACGCCCTATTGAAGGAGTCGCGCACATGTAGCGCGCGCTTGCCAAGGGCCCCCTCTTTGAGTTTTTTTTTTCCGAAGGGGAATGCCTAAGATCTGTGCCAGTCCAGCGGCGCTACTTGCGTCACTCTGCACTGCTCGTGGAAACGATCAAGAACAGGTTGGCGCGCGCATTCGCGCGCAGACATCTTCGACGCCCCTATCCTTGCACGCCCGCTCCTGCCCGCGTCGCATGATCGCGCTGCCCATAGCTGTCGTTGACGATCCGCTTCGTACGCTTCTCCGCCCCTACCGCCGCTGCCCAGCGCCGTTCCCTCCTGCCACCCCATCCGCTGCATCAGCTGACGGCCCCTCCAAAACCGTCCCACTGTGGTGTAGTGCGCCAAATCCTCCTCGTCGCCTCGTTCCCGAGCCGCCCCCCCCCCCCCCCTCCCCCCTCTCCACCCGCTCGCTCAACTCTGTCGGATCTCCCAAGTGTAGAGTGGGATAAGGAAGGAGCCAGGTCATCTCGGTTGGGGCCCCCCACGCTGGCCAGGCCCGCCGTTTGCGCGCGTTTGTTTGCAATGCCGTAACATGGCTGCTTTGGCACTCTCTACCATCGTTCGGAGGTCGCGGTAGCGTGGGAGGGGGTGGGCATTGTCCGCCACGCGCGCTGCATGCTCGACGCGCGTCGTGGCACGGTCTATCGGGTCAACTTCAAGGCGAACCTCCAGCGCAAGCCGACTTAGCTCTTGCTCCCAGTCTGCCCTGGGCCAGCGCGTCTTTGGGGCCAGGTAATACGGCTTAGTCGGGCCACGCCCGTTCCGCTGGCACTGGATACGTAGTCGGCGCATCTTCGCGAAGTCTCGTCGCTCGTAGGCCAGTCAGATGTGTGGCTGTTTTGAAAGCTGCCCTAACTTCTTCTAGTCGGTTTGCACTAGGCCGTACTCCGTGTCGTCACATTCGTCACGCAGCCGCTCTCGTATCGCACGTCGCCGTCGGAGTAGTTCTAGTCGGTATGCACGTGCTGTTTTTACTATTTCGTCGACCTCGTCCTGCGGGCGTGTTCCGAACGTCTGGCCCATGGCACGTCGCGCCGCCCCCCCCCCCCAAACAGGTCCCAAGTGCTGTCTGGTGTGCTCTCCTCGAACGCTCCCCCCCACACTGCCTCCCCCACCGTTTCCGATCTCCGCGTCGATGGCGTCGAACAGCTCCGCCCTCTCGCGGCCCCTCCTGACGCAAACCATGAGACCGTCCCTGCACAATCCCTGTTGTTGGCGGGTCGCGGTCGGGGCCGAGGGCGAGGGAGGTGAGGGGAGATGGAGAGGCCTAGCGGGACGTTGTCCGGGTGCCCTCTGGTCTTGATCTTCTGAAGACGCTTGCCAGCTCCGTGAAATGGCGTGCAATGCCCAACGTTTCCCAAGAGCTCCGTGGGTATTGCTACGTGGTCCACCCTACTAGTGTGTCCAGAATGCCCGTAGTAAGTGGGTCCAATATTGTGGTGGGTGGTGACGATGCTCAGGTCGTTCACTGCACACAGCGTCCTAAAGCTCCGTCCGTTGGTGTTTTCGAGCTACCTTGTGGCTTACTGCATGTCCCTTGCTGCAGACTACCCCCCGTCGTGATCGCGCTGGCACCCGAAGTCGCTGTTTATGTCCCCCCACTACAAGCGTCGTGCGGCATCCCAGCCTGTCGAGTCGTGCCTCCAGCCAGTGGCTGATGGCGTCCGCGAACTTAGGATGGTACTGCAAGTGGGTGGGCGCATAGTAGGCGACAAATAATGCATAGTCGAACCTCGCTGCGGTTAGTCTCACACCTGCGACTCTCCCGTGCAAGGCTGTCGGTGGGTGGTAGATGTCCCTCACAATAGTGGTGCCTAGGATTTTGTTACTGCAGTTGGCGACCCCGCAGCTTTTGTTGGTCCACTTCCCCGTCTTGGCTCCGAACTGTATCACCTCGTGGTACGGTGGGATGTTGCGTTGTGACGCTTCCGTCCCCGCCCACCGGCATGTGCCACTGAGCAGCATAACGTCCCAGCTACGCAATTCACAACTGATGTCCTCTAAACGCTCCAGACTGGCCGCTTCCACTTGGCTTCAATAGCAAATTCGCATGGCAACGCACAAGGACGAAAACCATGGACGCCCCCCAGGCCCCAGTGTCCCTCGGGCCTGCGGTAGGGGGCGCGATATCGCTGGTGTACGATTGCACATGAGGTTCGGTCGCTCTGAATCCGAACTTCAGCCCACCGGCCTAGGAGGAGGAGGAGGAGGAGGAGGAGGAGGCCACTGAGGAGGAGGAGGAGGAGGAGGAGGAGGAGGAGGAGGAGGAGGTAGGTGCAGAGCCTCGTGAGACGTGGTGGAGTCTCTCCGAACCCCGGGGAGCCCCCCCGATGGCGACGCGCGCCCCCCGCCGCACGGCCACCGCGCTCCACGCACGCGTCGTCGTCCCCGTCGCACGGCCACCGCGCTCCACGCACGCGTCGTCGTCCTCCTCGCACGGCCACCGCGCTCCACGCACGCGTCGTCGTCGTCGTCGTCGTCGTCGTCGTCGTCGTCGTCGTCGTCGTCGTCGTCGTCGTCGTCGGGCGCCGCCTCCCACTGCGCGGAGTCGTCCCGCCAGCGCCCGAGCGTGCCGCCCGCGCCCTCCGGGAGGCCGTCGGCCTGGCGAGGGGCCGTGGGCGGCGCGCGCCCGGAGCTCTCCAGGGCGGCCCCGCGGGCCCTGGCGCATGGATCGGGGGCGCGCGCATGGCTCAGCGTGGAGTCCCTGGGTCCATGTTCAAATCACCCCCTATGCAAAAGGGCAGGGAGAGCGAAGACAGACGTCCACCGATGCAAGCTAAGAGGTCGATGTTCCTCTCAGGCAAGCCTTCCGAATGGTGAAGGTAGACAGAGAACACAACAAAACGCTCCCCGCGAGGAAGGTGTGGATGCCATGACAATGGACACACTGATCGGGGACACGCAAACATTCGCGTCGGGCGAAAGGGGGGGATAGAAGAGGGGGGGGGGAGCATCAGCTCACGCAGCTGATTTTCCCGGCGCCTCCCGGCGCCGGAGGCGGCTATGTGTCGAGGAATGGCCCCTCGGTGAGGCCGAAACCAGCTGCATGCAGCAAATTTCGTAACCCCCCCTTTCCCAATCCTCCCCTTTCGTCCGGCCCGAAACATGGGAAAGAAAAGCCGCACGGTTGGACCTGGGACAAAAGAGGAGCCCTCAAGAGCATGAGACCCTCCGTCGGCCCAAACTGAAAAGCAGTCGAGGGTGCCCTCTCCCAGGATGCACAAGAACATCCAGCAAACACGGAGAACATTAGCGTTGTGGGTTCCATGACAATGGACACTCTAACAACCCGATCATTGAATGAAAGATGTGTTCAACATGTGTAATACATGTTCGAATCATGTTTCAGAGATGTTTTACGTATGTAATACATGTTTGAAACATATTTCAGACATCTGGAAATTATTTGGCAGCACGCTTCCTCTCCATTGATCGTCCTCCACAAGCCTAATCCATGGATCGAGGGAGGCACCGTCCCCAAAATGGGACTGGTGCCGCCTCGCTCGGCGGCGGAGATCCGCGATGTCGGATGGAAGCGGGACCCGGCGCTAATCCACGCCCCCCTAGTCCATGATTGCGATCGCCTGGCTTGAGGACCTCCAGGAGGCCAAAACCACCGATGCCCCCGTGGGTTTTTCAGGGATTTTGACGTGCTCGCTTTTGCTGTTTTCCGACGTTCCAGGACGGCCCTGGAGGCCCCCAAGATCGCCCCAAGACAGCTCGAAGAGGGCAGGAGCGCCTAGAATCGAATCGATGAGTCGGATCGGCGATCGAAGTGAATCGGATCGGCGGAAATCGGCCGCCGAGTCGGGAAAAAGCCGAAGCTGCGGACCTCGGCAGGCGAATGCCGAACGACGGGGGCGAAGCGCCGGTCCCAAAATGGGGGCCACGCTGCAGCGAGAGCACCATGTTGACACACCGGAATCACATGCATGATCACAGACCACAAAAAAAAACATGTGTCTCATCCAGCGTGTGAAAAATACGCGGAGATGACTGGACATCTTCCGGACAGAGTCAGGGGCGGCTCCAGCACCCCCTATAGAAGGGGGAGGAGGAGGGGGAGGAGGGAGGGGGAGGGGGGGGAGGGGAGTGGGAAGGAGGAGTGCGGAGAGGAGGAGGAGGAGGAGGAGGAGAAGGAGGAGGAGGAGAGGGGAAGGAGGAGGAAGGCAGAGGAAGGAGGAGGAGGAGGAGGAGGAGGAGGAGGAGTGAGGAGGAGGAGGGAGGAGGAGGAGGAGGAGGAGGAGGAGGAGGAGGAGGAGGAGGCGGAGGAGAGGGAGGAGGAGGAGCGGGGGAGGGGGGGAGGAGGAGTAGAAGAAGGAGGAGGAGAAGGAGGAGGAGGAGGAGGAGGAGGAGGAGAAGGAGGGGAGTAACGTATCCAGTTTGTGCACCTGTACAGGAACAAGGGGCGGACGGGTGGCCTCGGACCCCGGCGCAGAGCACGACCATGGGGCGACTCCGAGCGGGGAGCAGCAACGCAGCGGACGGCAATGCGCAGCAACGCCAAGCAGGACAGTGCAACGTAACGCGAGGCAGCATGAAGAGCATCAAGCAATGTAACGCATCAAGCTCCTCAAAATTCAATTACATGAGAATCGGGCAAGTTGAACGAAAGAATGCAGAGCAGAGAAATGCCATGCGATGCAGTGGGAAACGAGACACATGCATGCGAAGCAAAACAAGAACGCAGCACCAAACAACGCAACAATGCGAACGCAAAAACAAACAAACAAAAAACAATGCAGAGCACGCGGAGACACGCGAGGCAATCCAACGCATCGCACGACGAGGACCCCGAGAAGCCCTGGGAAACCCCCGGGGAATCGCCGCGGACATCAGGGAGCCTCCGACGACCCCCCAAGGGAACCCCGAGTTGAGCAGGGACCGACCGTCCCGGCATTCCTTTAGGTCTACCATGACATGTTCTTAGAACCCCAAAAATGTTCTGATAACAAAAACAATGCTCTTAGAACATGAGCCCGATGTACTAAGCCAAGACAGTCCCAACCAGAAATGTTCTAAGAACACTTCGTCGAAACCACAAAACGGTCCTTAGAACAGTCTTTGGTAGGCGTATAGGCGAGCCAAGACGCCTCGCAACTGCTTGACCGAGGCTCTCGCCCAGGAACCGTCGAGGGCCCGCTGGCTGGCGCGTGACTCGGAGGGGGGACAGGCGCCGTGCTCCAGGGCGCCGCCGGAGCCGGCGCGCGAGGAGGACGCGCGGAGGGCAGCGCGAGCTGACGAGACATGTCCGCGGGGAGAAAAGAGAGCACGAAGGCGCCGCGACGAGGAAAGAAGAAGAAGAAGCAGAAACTAAGGAAAGGAAGCCGAGCAGACTAACTCAATAAAAGAAGAGAAGAAAGCAGGGGTCGCCGCTCCCCTGTGCCTCCGAACCGATACGCTCCCGCCATCCCAGAAACACACAAGAACCCGACCAATCCCGCACATAACGTCCTCATCACGCATCAGACAACCACCCGCCGCGCCGCCCCCTACCAACCCCACCCCGTCCAACACCATCCCCCGACCGCACCCCAACCACGACCCAACCCCCACCATGAACACACTCACCGCGCATCAGACAGGAGCCCCCCCCACCGCGTCATCCGGAATAACATCATAACCCTCCTCCTCCTCCTACTCCTCCTCATCCTCCGCATCGCCTCCCCCGCCTCCTCATAATAGCGCCGACTAACCACTCTCCTCACCCCGCCGGAGCTAATCGCCTCCACGTCCACTCAGCAACCGAAGCAGCCGCAGCCTCCAGCAGCGGTCGTAACACTTCCTCCTCAGACAGCTCCAACACCGCCTCGATCTCGCCGGAAGAATAATCATCCGCGACTATACCTAATCACTCCAGACAGACTAACCCAGACGCCTAATCGCCCGAGCTAAACGCCTTAAGCCGAAGCATCCTAGGCAACTCTTAATACTCTAAGAATAAAGCAACTAGAATAATCCGCACAGAGACGACGCTCAACCTCCTCCTCCTCCTCCCCCTCCTCCTCCTCGCTCCTCCCGTGCCCACGGCTCGGGCCACGGCACGTCTGCTCTCCTCCCCTCGGGGGTAGAGCCCTGCGGGCACAGCCGACCACCACCACCAGTACGACTACGGCTGCTGCCACCACGACTGCTGCTGCCACAGTTGCCACCTCTCCGACCGCTGCTCCCAGTGTCTCCGCTACTACCACTGCTGCCACTGCTACCAACGCTGCCACTGCTGGCGAGTTACCGCCACTACAGTCGGGGCGTTGACCTAAGGAACCCTAAACAAGGAACGAGGCCCCTTTCCCCAGTAGGTTAAACGGCGATCTCCCACGGAAAACCTCAGCAAAATTTAAGGCAAACTGCAGAGCACTCAAGGAACACAGAGCCCCTCCCCAACGAAAAGGGTTCCTTCTTCAGCGCCCCGACGGTACTTCCACTGCTACAGCCATTGCCTTGTCCGGCTAGCAACTGCCACGACCACTACAGCGGCCACCGTCACTGACACTGC
>CAUYUJ010009047.1:487550-493977 GCA_963575745.1 Prorocentrum cordatum | reverse complement strand
TACTACTACTACTACTACTACTACTACTACTACTACTACTACTACGACTACGACTACGACTACGACTACGACTACGACTACGACTACGACTACGACTACGACTACGACTACGACTACGACTACGACTACGACTACGACTACTACTACTACTACTACTACTACTTCTTCTACTACTTCTACTACTTCTACGACTACTATTTGTATTACTGCTACCATTACTGCGAATGGTCGAACCATCGGATGCCTGGATAGCGGCATCGTCTGTCGTCGTCCATCGTCGGCGTCGGCGTCGTCGTCGTCGTCTTGCGTCGTCGTCGTTGTCGTAGTCGTCGTCGTTTGCGTCGCAATCGTCGTCCGCCGTCAGCCGTCATCTGCTTTGGAGTCGGCGCCCGCCTCTGTGATACTGCTGCTCTCCCGCCTTCCTGCGCCTCCCTCCTCCTCCTCCTCCTCCTTCTTTTCCTTGCCCTGCCCCTCCCTCCCCCTCTCCTCCACCTCCTTCTTTTCGTCCTCCTTCCTCTCCTCCTTCTCCTCCTCCTTCTTTTCCTCCTCCTCCTCCTCCTTCCTTTTCTTTCGTATTCCTCTGCCTCTTCTCCGGGCTACCCGTCCGCCTGCGCCCCGCTCCCCTGATGAGAGAGGGGAGGGCGGAGGGGGATAAAGGGGGAGGCCGAGGAACAGGAGGAGCACAAGGAGGAGAGGAGAGGAGAGGGAGGAGCAGGGCGGGGATGACGAGGAGGACGAGGAGCCACAGCGCTCCCGAGGGGGATACGGCGTGCAGCGGCCGAGAGGAGCGGCCTTCGGCGGGACGTGCCCCGCGCAACACCCCGACGCCGCCCTGGCCCGACGCCTGCGATGGGCACCCCGCGTGCCCGCGTGCCCTGCGCGGCACTCGTGGGCGCCTTGCGCGACGAGCTCTCGGCGCCGGCGCCGGGAGCACAGCGCGGAGGGGGCGCCGAGGCCTCGGCCGGCGCAGCCCCAGGTGGTGGTGGTGGTGGCTTGGGTAAGCGATCTAGTGAGGCCTCGGGCACTGCCTCTTTAGAGTGCTCTCGCCGTCGACCGCGGTGGCCCTCTCCTCGCGCAGGCTGCGCTGGGGCCCTTTGCCGATAGCGAGCGCCGACTGGGCCTTCTGCTGCTCCTCTATCTCTCTCGTCGCAAACTGCTGCTGCGCCCGACCCGCGGCGTCGTCCTACGACGTGGCGTCTGAATGAAGGCGGGCACAGCCACGCGCGGGCTTGGCGAGGTCCGAGTACACCGTCACCGACCCTGCCACACGCCGAGCTGCCATCTTCAGACCTATCAGCCCGCCCAGGTTCACCTGGCCATGCATGGCCGCCCAGCACAAGATGACGCCGAGCACCCGCAGCTCACGTGCCACCCTGTCGTTCTCGCCCAGGCTCCTAAGCCTCAGGGACTCTCGAAACCGCAGGCACGGGCCCCTGTTGGAGCGCATCATGTCCTTGCACGCGGTCGGGGCCGATGCAAGCCCCTCTATCGGCTGGCTCGGGAATGTCTCCTGAGAGGGTTCGCAGCAGGCAGCACGGAACGATCTGAACCGCCCGCTCTGCGGACAACACTCCATCTCCAGGATGCGAAAATCCTCGCCCGGAGGCGGACCATCCGCTGCAGGCGGCGTCACCGCGCCTCCTTCCCCAGTCGTCGAGGCCTCCTCAGGCGCCGAACGTCAGCCCAGGCCACCGCAGCGGCCGACGAGCCGCCGCCCTGGCACCAGGTGCCTCCACCACTCCTGCCCCGCGTCTCGCGGGGGCAACGCCATCTCCCATGACCGTGGTGGTCTCCGCAGCCCCTCGGGCCGAGCCGCACCAGCGCCTCGCGCAGCGGCCAGCTTCCAGCAGCAGCGCCACCAGCAGCCCAGGGACCGCCGACAGGAGGACGCCGATGGGGTCCTCCTCCGCCGCCTCGGGAGCCAGGTCCACCGCCGGGCAGACCGCGGGCGCCGACGGGCACGGCGGCGCCGTAGGGCAGGGCGGGCAGTCCTCACCTGGGCCCCCGGGCGGGAACCGCGCGGGCGGGCACGCGGCCTCCAGCACGCAGGGCGGGAGCGCCGATGGCAAGAACGGGGAGAACGGGCTCTGGTACTGGAGGGACGCTGAGCGCAGAAGCCCCAGGGCGAGGACCGCCCAAGGTCCGACAGGCACCTGGGCCAGTCGAACCGAAGAAGGCTATGGAGTCCCAGGGTCCCCCCAGTTTGAACGGCTCGTTTTGACGTGATGCATCAAGTCATTTCGCTCACAACCTTCCCGTGCATGCACTGGCATATGTGATTCTGGCACTTCCAAATGTATTTCTGGTAGGGTTTAACATGCTTTTGGTCGGGTTGGATATGCGGCTGGTCTGTGTGGATTTGTTTTCGTCTGGTTTGAATATGTTGCTGGTCTCTGGACGATTACGATATGTCCGGGGTGTCGCGGCGCGCTGCCCCCTTGATCGCCGAGGCACCCCCGCGGGGCATACCATAGATCTGCCAGCTACAGCACCAACTGCCCCTCCTGCTCGAATCGAATTCTCGTGCGAGCCCCCGCAGACTCGCCAAACTCGGCGGGGCGGGAGGGCGCGGACCAGGGGCGCAGCGGAGAACGTGCACAACGGTCAACGCATTGCATCCTGGCGGTCGGGACTCTCGCAACCCTGGCGGCCTCGAGAAGCCCGCGCGAACCTATATCGAGGCCCTGGCGGGGAGCAGATCGGGCGCGGCGACGACATCGAAACACCATGCATGCTTTACAGAATGCACGCCCGAGACTGAAAGGGCCCTGGGACAGACAAATAAATACACACAAATAACATGATTCCCCATATTTTCCAATATTTTCTGGGTTTTTGTCCTCCCCCCCACTTCCGATATTTTCCCACATTCTCCTGGGAGTCGGCGATTCATTGTGTCTGTGTGTTTCTTCCCCTCCTTAGAGACCTCGAGGCGCGAGGCCCCAAACCCCCACCCCACGCACGCCAGCTCACGCTGACCCCGCGCCGCCCTCGCGCCAGGGTCGCGCCGGACCCCCCTGGGGGCACTTCGACTCCACGCGCGGCCTTCACAGAAGGAAGAGAAGGAGGAGGAGGAGGAGGAGGAGGAGGAGGAGGAGGAGGAGAATAAGGAAACATAGAAATCCTGAAGGAGGAGGAGGGAAGAAAAAGAAATCATGAAGAAGGAGGAGGACAAGGAGCAGGACAGATAGTAATCATGAAGCGCCGACGCTGCCGTCGCCGCCGCCGTGGTGGCCGTCACCACCACGGCCGCCGCCATCGCCGCCGCCGCCCGCGGCCGTCGCCGCGGCCACGCCGCCGACGTTGCCATCGGCGGCCCTTGCCGCTGCCGTCGTCGCCGCTGGCGGCCGCCGCGGACCGCGGCCGTCGCCGCCCGCGGCCACGCCGCCGCCGTCGCCGTCGGCGGCCGTTGCCGCCGCCCGCTGCCGCCCAAGGGTTCCCCACCAGGGGTCCTGCAGCGTGCGCACGGTGGCGCCGAAGCGGTGCTGGCCCGCCGCGGGGGGCCGGAACGCCGCCCCGCGGGGCGCCGCCCTCTCTGCGGGGCGGGCGCTTGCGCGGTGGCCGTCGTCGGCGCGGTCGTCGTCGGCGGCCGTTTCGGTTCGGCTTTCGAGCCGGGCGATCTCGCAAGGCTGCTCGAGCTCGCAGGGTGGCGCTCAAGGTCGCTCGAGCTGGTGGCGCTCAAGGTCGATCGAGCTCGCAAGGTCGATCGAGCTCGTAAGGTGACCCTGGGGCCATCACATGTCGATCGAGCTCGCAAGGTGGCGCTCAAAGACGGGGTCGAGGGCTCTGGTTGACTACCTACCAAACCACTCCAACCCAACCCGAAGACCTGAATTTGACCCGAATTTCGGGTTGGGGGGGTACGAGTTCCATGTGTTTTTTCAATGTTCCCCGACCCCCCCCCCACTGGAAATGGAAGGCAAATCGTGGCCTTCGGGTTGGGTTGGGGTGGTTTGGTGGGCGGTGACTGGTGATATTTGTCGATGTCTCGGCTTTTCCAAGCCGCGCGTTTCCGTACAGGTCTCAAGCTCCGGGGCCGTCACTGGACCCAAAATCGGCACCTCGCGCAGGAAGATGGGGTCCAGGGCTCTGGTGGTGACTTGTCGCGATTTCCTCTTTCGTTCGCGCCGTCGGATCTCAGGGGCCGTCGTCGGCGCGATCGTCGTCGGCGGCGGCCGACGGCGTCGGCGGCGTCCGACGTCTGGGGATCATCTGGGACCCGATGCGGGTCCTTTTAGGAATCTCCTGGTGCCCTCTTGGGGCTCTCTTGGGTCTTTTCGGGTTTCTTGGGGCTTTCCTGGGGGCTCTTTGGAGGGGTCGTGACGCCCACTTTGGGTGATCCTGGGCGACCGTGACGTCACCGCCAGCCTCGGAGAGTGACAAATTAGGCCCGCTGGGGCAGGTTTGGAAAACCTCCTGAGGGGCCTCTTGGACCGTCTGGGGGCCAGCCCCGCCCCTTCGCCCCCTCGCCCCGTGCCCGTCTGCGCGCCGCCGACCGCGCGCCCACAGAGGAAGCGGGCCCTGGAGGAAGGGCCCCCTCGGAGGGTAGCGGCTGCACGCGAGAGGGACCCCGGGCAACCGGGGGGAGGCGGGGGGGCGGGGGGGGGGGCAAGCCCAAGCGCGCAAGCGGCTGCCACCGCGTCGCTTAGTTCGGCCGGGGGACGCCAGCGGGCCCGCACCAAAAGTCGCTCGGGGCGGAGGGCCTCTCCGACGCGAAGCCGAAGAGGCAGCGGGCCCGGAGCCCCAGGGCCCCCGCCCATGATTAGCCCTTCGCCGCTGGCGGCGCGAGGGCGGTCTGAGCTGCCGCCGGGCGCCCTCGCTCCTGGCGGCAAGCACTTGGGAACCTGGTCTCCGTCGCCGATTCGTCACCGACGCAGGGGGCCACGAAGACGAAGCAAACATCGCGAGGGCCCCTTGAAATCAGTTGGTTCCGCTCGTGGGAGCGGTGTTTTGGTTATCGTCCGCGAACGAAATCACCAAACGAAGCCCTCAATCATTTCCCAGCCATGTCTGGTGAATTCCCCAATTTCTGCCAACGATGCCGGTATGTGAACAGATAGTTGACAAATGGTCGACGGAGCTGTCTGATGTTGACCGACGTTGAAAGGGATGCCAACTATCTGCTAACAAACGGTTGACACACGCACGCCGCCGTATCTGTCAATTAAACCGGCAAGCGGGTGACAGATGGTGTGGTACAACTGTGAAACTTATGTTCTGTACTCGACTTGCCTGGCATGTGTCTTCCAGCTACATGTTGATTTACTCACGAGCAGGAAAGTCTGGGCTCTTGCTAGCGGGCGGAAGCCGGGAACGCAGTTTGGGCAAGTCCGATTTCCTTTGCCGCAGGCAAAAACTGCAGTCGCGCGGGAGTTCGTGAGAGCGGCTTCATTCGCGAACGGAGCTAGTCATTCGTATGGTCCCAGCTGGTCTCGTGTTTTGGCTGAAAGTTATCAAATTTCGCCTGGTTGCCGCCCGTCGCCGACTCGTGTACCTCTTTGAGATTTCCGAGTTTTCGTCCGGTCGCCCCCCCATCCCCATCTCGCCGCTATCTCGTGAGCAAGCTGGGTTGTCGCCAGGTCGCCACCCGTCCTAACCTCGTCGCTCACGAACAAGAACTACAGCAGCAACGACACCGACGACAGCAACGACAACAACAACAACAACAATTACTAGCACGTGGGGACACACCGTTCTCACCAGTGCCAGGGTTTTCATAGGAGGCGGGCAATACCCCCACTTTGTGGGGGGGCCGGTTCAAGCTCTACCAAATTTCCAAACGACTCTTCGCCACCACCCACACCCAGCTTCCCGCCTATGACGTTCGGACACTTCACTTCGTGGCATGCGGACGACCGTGGCTACTATTCAGGGCCCCGCGGCCGACGACGACGGCGTGCGCGCGCGAAGAAAAAACGAATGTGTCCCGCATGGTATTATTTGACAGGGATGATGGCCCTGGCAGGTGCGCAACCGTTGTTGCAGAAGTTCGAAAAGTTGCTCGCAAAAGCCCGTTTGACAGAAATGATTAAAAAGTGTTGGGTTTCCTACGAATCCGCAAGAGCGCGCGGGATGAAATTTTGACAATTTTTTTTGAAAAACCATTGGTTTTTTGATGTTTTTATGTTAAAATCGCTACGAAAACTAAGGTTTTGGAAGGATTTCGTCTTGCGCGCGCGAATGTCCACTTTACCTTATTTTTTGCAAAGGGATTCTTGAAGTTTGGTTATGTTAGAACAAGAAATGTCCACTTTATTGTTTTTTGCAAGGGAAAACCGATCGTAACAACACAACCGGATCCGGACCAACCCGTTTTGCCTGAGACTTCCTCACGAAAATGATGAAAATGAGGCTGCGGCCTAGGCGCGGCGAGGGGGTCGTGCACCAGGGGTCCCAACAATAATTATTCTTTAGAAGTAATAATGTT
>CAUYUJ010009047.1:447550-485050 GCA_963575745.1 Prorocentrum cordatum | reverse complement strand
GCTGTGAGGTGTAAACTGTGAGATTGTAGCTATGCGGTGCACATTGTGCGGTGCGAGCTGTGTAGTGTAGGCTGCGAGGTGCGAGGAATATGGGCCACGCAGGGCATTAACAGGGCACTGGGTGAAGAATTCGATGTTCAAGATGATTAGTTTCTAATTTCCAGCGCGCGCATGTCCTCATCACCCGCATCAACACGACCGTCATCATCGTCGCCAACGTCACCGTTGACACCGTCACCATCGCCGTCATCATCATCACCATCACCATGATCATCATCACCACATTCGTTACCATTGTCCCCATCGTCATCGTCGTTGTCGCTCCGGTCCTGATCACCGACAACTTGACTGCTGTCATCAACATCATCGTTGTCTGCGCCTTTGTCGTAATCGTCATCATCATCGTCGTTATCATCATCATCATCATCACCACCATCATCACCACCAGCATCATCAGCATCGTCATACTCATCGTCACCATCACCTCTCTCATCATCATCAGCAGCATCATCATCGTCATCATCACCATCACCATCACCATCATCATCATCACCATCATCACCATCATTATCATCATCACTCGATCGCACGTGCCATGGGTCTGCATGGACAGGGTCCGCGCGCCAACTCCACGTCCTGATTGCGCATAACACGTCAATGTCCCTTGGGGCTTCCACGTCCGCAATGACACCCGTCGACGGATAGAGACCAATTGAACGCAATAGGAAAGGATGAGTGGGAGGGGTAGGATGCCAGATATGGCGCGAACGCATCTAACTTGCCTTCTTCTCTCCCCCTTCCTCCCCTAATCGTTCCGGCAAGGGCTCCCACACCGACGAGGGGAATAGCTTGACCGGACTTTGTCCCAACGCTTAGCAGCCACAAAGGGCTTTTCTAAAGTGAAGGAGGCGGCGGTTGTTCGCTGTAGGCGTCCTCCATCAAACCACGCGCCCTCCCCCTTGCGCCACATGTTGTGCCTCATAGCTTGCACTACTCACTACAGAGGTTGCATCACATACGTATGTGTACACGATCATATATACATGTGCAGAAGATTCAAAAATAATGCAAAACCAACTGTTCGGGATCCGCGCTGATAACCATGGTTCGCTTAAAGAGCTTGCGCTCTAGCCGAGGTGCTCTGCAGCAGTATTCGGGGCGCCCTCCTCCCCTGAGCGGCGCTTTGACAATCCCTGGGCCTGGGTGAATCCGAACTAGCGAAAGGCATAGAGGACCCCTTCACTCCAGACCTCCAGGATACGCTTCCTTCCAGGCGATCCCTGGCACGGGGGTCAAAAGTCGGCCCCTGGACCTGGCGAGGGGCGCGCTCCGATCAGAACTTCGAGTGGCTCCCGCCATGGCGACTGAAGGAGCCCCGCGGAAACCCAGACAGCCCCCAAGCCTACAAAAACCTCCAACGTCGTGGTAAAGTGCCGGCACAGCTTCAACCTACAAACACCTCCAACCTACAAAAACCTCGAGGTCAAGCTTTGGATTGCGCTCAGACGGCCCACCCAGGTAGCCCCGGCTGGCCTCAACAGGCACCCCTAATACTCCCTGGCGGTCGTAACACCTCAAGCCCGGGGCGCCGAGCACCCCAAGGCCGGCGCCAGGGTGTTGAGATCGTCCCGGACTATTCGGGGGGGCCTGCTGAGGCCAGCCGGATCTACTCGGGGAGCCTGTCGAGGCCAGCTGGGACTGCGGTCGAGTTTGATTGGTGAGGACACACGAGAGGACACGAGTCCCTTCAGAGGCCCACACTGCCGTGGGCATTCCGAAGGCAGGGGACGCCCAGCGCATGACGCAAAGGTACCCTAGATTTGACAGGGCCGACCTACACACTCGACTGGACCTGCCGGGGGGGGTCTGCGCGCAGCCCGAAGCGTGTGGCTCTTGGGCTCCCCAGGGCCTCTCCCGCCGCGGCGGCTCCGCGCCCTCGAAGCCCACCAGCAGCACGCACACGTAGCTGCGCCCCGCGCAGAAGTCGAGCGAGGCCCCCACGCCGCAAGCGGCGGCGAAGGGCCAGGGGGCGCCCCACTGGTCCACCTCTGCCGGGGGAGGGCGACGACGAGGGCCAGGACAAGGACGAGGACGAGAACGCCGACGACGAGAAGGACAACGACGAGGACAACGACGACGACGACGACGAGGACTACGAGGAGCAGGAGGATAGCGACGATGGCTGGGACTCCGATGGCGACGTGTTTCGACGTGCTTCGACGGCGCCGCGCGGGGCGGCGATCGCTCCCCCGCGGCGGGCCGCGCCCGCGGTCGCCGAGCCGAAGCCCTAACGCGCGCGCGCCGCCCCGCGGGCCGACCCGCCCCGCGGCACCGTGCCTGACACTGAGGCCCCAGTAGGACACTGCGAGGAGCCGGAGGAGAAGGAGGAGGAGGAGGAGGAAGAGGAGGAGGACGAAGACCCGCCTCCTCCCCTCCCTCGTGCTTGTCCTCCTCACCCCGCGCCCCCTCCGCCTCTTGCGCATCCTCCTGCTCCTCGTGCCCGTGGACGTTCCCCCCCCCCCTTTCATTCTCCTCCCCACCCCCGCTAGGCCTTCCCACCCCCCCCTCTCCTCCCAACCCCCGCTCCCTGCCTCCCGCCCCTCCCCCCACCCCCTGACCCCGTCCCTCCCCCTCCGCGTCTTGCTCCTCCTCCTCCTCCTCCTCCGCCTCCATCTCTTCCTCCTCCTCCTCCTCCTCCTCGCTTCGTCCTCGTTGTCGTCGTCGTGTCCTCCTCCTCCGCCGGCGGGGCGTGCCTGGGTCCGCCGACGTGGCAGGAAGAGAAGGAGTGCCAGCTGACGAAGGCCGAGCGCGCCAAGGCCATGCGCCAGCCAGCAGGCTGAGGCGCACTGCATGGGGAGTGCGCGGGGCTCAGCCTGGCCTGCGAGCTCGACGACTGCCTCGTCGTGCTCGGGAGGGGCGAGCGGCCTCCCGGCAGCTGCGGCTCGCTGGCCCGCGGGAGCCCGCCTCCGACTCCCGCCCAGATGACCACGCCGACGACGACGCGGACGACGCTGACGACGACGACGCCGACGCCGACGACGACGCCGACGCCGACGCCGACGCCGACGCCGGCGCCGACGCCGACGCCGGCGGCGGCGGCGAAGGCGGCTCCACCGCGTCCGTGGCGACCCACTCGGCCAGCCCGTCGGACTCCCCGCCCTCGCCGAAGCCCGAAGTCGCTGCGCCGCCCGGCGCGCGCAGCTGGCCGAAGACGCGCGGCTGCTCGGAGGCCCGGTCGAGGCACAGCACGGCGCAGCCGGGCGGCAGGGGCAGGCGCCGCAGCACCCCGCGGAGGCTGGCGCTGCCATCCTGGCAGGTCGGCGGGCGATTTTCGAACTTGGGAGCGCCCCCCCTCCTCCTCCTCCTCCTCCTCCTCCTCCTCCACCTCCTCCTCCTCCTCCCTCCTCCTCTCCTCCTCCTCCTACCTCCTCCTCCTCCTCCTCCTCCTCTTTCACCTCCCCCCTCCTCCTCCTCCTCCTCCTCCTCCTTCCTCTCCTCCTCCTCCTCCTCCTCCTCCTCCTCCTCCTCCTCCTCCCTCTCCCTCTCTCTCCTCTCTCCTCCTCCCTCCTCCTCCTCCTCCTCCTCCTCCTCCTCCTCCTCCTCCTCCTCCTCCTCCTCCTCTTCCGCCTCCTCCTCCTCCGCCTCCTCCTCCTCCTTTCTCCTCGAGCCCGCAGAGTCTCACGCTTTGAGAAGCGGCGAGGCTGGACTCGCAACAGGAGCTGACAGGCGAGACGAGAGAGGCTGGATGACCGAGCCGCCTCGTCGTGGAACAAAAGCTGTGGATTCTTGCTGGGCCGAGGCTCGCGGGGCTGAGTTTTTTTTTTTGGTGTGCGTCCTCGCCGGATCGAGGGCCGAGGCCCTCGGGGGGGCGTGTTTGTCGCCCTCCCTGGGCCCCTTGCGAAGCTCCTCGTCGCCACGGCTGGATCCCTCTCTCTCGGAGTGCTGGTCAGAGCGCACCCCTGGACGAGAACCAACAACAAGAGAACCTGAGCCTTTTGAAGGGGACCTAAGCCGGGAGGGCCAAGCACATTAGGTATAGGGGGGGTTCTGCACATGTGTTAAACCACACCGCCAAGAACTATTGTCCCAAATGCGAAGACGCAGGCCTCAATGAGGCCACGTCATCATCGTGCTGCTCGGGTTAGGGTTTTTTTTGTTCTCGATGACTGGGCAGGTCCTGGAGCAAGGCTGAGAACCAAAGAACGGCATACAAATCATCTTTCGGAGTTCGGCGCGGATTTCTTGGGTCGGGGCTGGCCTCCCCTGGCGGCGCCTCCAGCGCAGCCCCTGGCATGCGAGTCCAGCGCCGATCCAACACATCAGCGCGGATCTCCGAGAATTATGTAACGGCTATGCCGTCTCTTCGTACTCGACTAGGGGTCCTGGACGCTTTGCCCCAATCTCGAGCCCACATGCAACAAGGTTGCGCACTCAGGATAGAGAAGCTGTCATGTGTAAGCTAGCTATGTGTGGTGCAAGCTATGCGGTGTAAGTTATGTGGTGCAAGCTATGTGATGCGAGCCATGCAGTGCAAGATCCGCTGCAAGATCTGTGGTGCAAGCTACGCGTCGCAGGCTCACTCTGTGGCGCAAGCTATGAGCTATGTGAGGCGTACGCAAGTTGTGCAGTGTAAGCAACCAGGCGCCCGCGAAGACCCTGAAAACCTGGCCAGCTCACGCGGGCGCCCAGAGAGGCACCCACGAGGAGCCCAGGGGCGCGCGGAGGAGGCGCTTCTGGAGGCCCTTGGCGGGGGGACCCGGGAAGGAGACCCCTTGCCTCCAGAACTCCGTCGGAAAGGACACGAGAGAGGCCCAGATGCCCTCGGAGAGGCCCTCGGAGAAGGACCCCTTTCCTTCACACACTCACCGAAGAGGACACGAGAGAGGCCCACAGAGGCCCTCGGAGAGGCCCAGGAAGGACCCCTCCCTCCAGACCTCCAGGCCTCCAGGATGCGCTTCCTTCGAGGGGAGCGCATCCTGGAGGTGCGCATCCTGGAGGTGCGCATCCTGGTACGCAAGGGCCGTTGCAACGCCGCCACCCTGTCGCGCCGAGCGCCCCAAGGGCGTTGCCCGGAGGCGGCGCCGGGGCGCTGAGGCCGCCCGGGTCTGCTCCGGGGGCCTGCGGAGGCCAGCAGGATCTGCTCGGGGAGCCTGTTGAGGCCAGCTGGGGCGACAGTCGGATTCGACACGCCAGAGGAGCGAGAGGACACGAGACCCTTGGGAGGGCCACATGGCCGTAGGGATGTAGAAGGCATGGGTCGCGAAGCACAGGACACGAGGACACCTTGATCTGGCAGGGTCGACCTTCTAATCAGCCTCGACTGGGTCGGCTCCTCGCGTTCCCTGGGCCTGGCGAAGGCCGCCTGGAGGCCAAGGACTGCGAACAAAACTCTCGCGTCGAGCATCCTGGGACGTTGGAGGTCTGGGGGCAGCCCCTGAGTTCCGACGTCACCAAGGGTCCAAGATCCTTTCGGGTCAGGAATATCGCGACGGGGAGTTTCTCATTATTTTCAGCTCCTGGGGCCCATTACTGGGCCTTGGGACCGCTAACAAGACAACTCGGGATGCAAAGCCGGTCCCGGGGAATTGGTCGAGACCTCTGGGGGTCGACGACATGAAAAAGAAAACTTGACGCCCGGAGTGTTAGGAGCCGGAGGAGGATGAGGAGGAGGACCAGTGGAAACCCAAGTCATCACCGATGCTGGAATTCACCCTCCCTCCAAGCTCCCTCTTCAGAGGTCCCTACAACGGTTCATTTCCATTGACGGAACTGCCTCGTTGGAAGACAACAGGTTCAAGATCCTGAAGCGTGCCAAAACATTGTTCTCGGGATTTCAACGCCACGTGTCAACCTGACTGCTGCGTCTTGGCGATCCAGAATCGTGTCAAAAGAATATTTTGGGGACTTCAACACAGCGAATCAAGATAAGCGTTGCGTCCGCATAATCCTGAATCCTTCCAAAACGCCGTTTCTGGTACGTTGATCAAGGGAATCCGTGAAACCCTTACATTAACATAAAAACACGAATGTGCGCGGCGCTGAGGCGAGAGTCACATAGTAAAAAAGTACCGCCCTCAATCCGCATTTTTTTTTGCTGTGCTTGTTCAACAAAAGTGCGCGGCACTAAGGCGAGAGCAACATTTTGAAAACGACCCGCTGTCACTCCGTGAAACTCTTGCAAATGTTAAACACGAATGTGCGTGGCAATGAAGCGAGAACCAAATTTTGAAAAGGAACCGCCCTCAATCCGTGAAACTCTTGCAATTGTTTAAGACGACTGTGCGTGGCACTAAGGCGAGAGCCACATTTTGAAAACGACCCGCCATCAATATGTGCAACTCTTGTATTTGGTTAAACAAATGTGCGCGGCGCGAAAGCGAGAGCCACATTTCGAAAACGACCCGCCATCAATATGTGCAGCTCTTGCAAATGTTTAAAACGAATGTGCGCGGCGCTAAGGCGAGAGCCACATTTTGAAAACCACCCGACCTCCATCTGTGAAACTGTCGTCACTTTTTTAAGCTTCAGAATCATAAATGGTGAGGAAGTCTCAGGCGAAACGCCCGGCCCGCCCTAAACACTGGCCTCGGGGTGCACAGGAAGAAGTTATCTATAAGGAGAAGGAATGGAGGAGGAGGACGAGGAGGAGGAGGAGGACGAGGAGGATGGGGAGGAGGAGGAGGGGGTCCCAGAATTGCAAGATCGTGAAAAACTCAACCCTCGACCAAAGCCCAAGGCCCCGTCTGCGGCATTTTGCGAGCCAGATCGCTCTGTGAGGAGCCGCCCAGCAAGGACCCCCATAGACGCCAAGAACTGACCAGAACTTCCGCGTCGAGCTTCTCGAGGCCTCCGCATCGTGATGATTGCTCACGACGTGGACCCCCAGCGTTCTGGATCCAGTCCTCGGGGCAGTGCTTTTGTCCCGAGTCGTTTCTTGACGGCCCCGAGGGCCGACAAGGGCCCCCCGAGGCCGAGAGTAGAGAAAAACCGGCCGTCGTGCCTCTTCCATGACCCGACGGGGTCTGGGGACGTTGGAGGTCTGGGGCTAAAGGTTTCCCAGAAGGGGTCGGAGTAGTAGATGGAGCCAGGGGGTTGTGCGGCATCGGCGATGCATGGCGGATGCATCGGCGTTGCATCGGCGACGTTGGCGTGAAAAGAAGCGGGCACCACATCGAGCCGCATCGCCGATGCACATCGGCGATACCGGCGCGATCGTCCGACCCCATCTGCTTCGACCCCACTTGGGAGGGGCTTGCAGGAAAAAACTACCAAAACCCTGAACCCCATTTTTCTGCGGCATTCCTCGAGCCGGGTCCGTCCGAGAGAGGGTCACGGTGCCAGGCGAGGGCACCCAGAGGCCAAAAACTCAACAACAATTAGCCTGGCGAAGGACCCAACCATATGCAGTTGTGAATATTGTAAATATGAATATCGTTTTCGGTGGCGCTACCTCTGGGTAGGGGAGACGCATGCGAATACCCCCACTGGGGCCTTCGGTGGAGCTCCCTATGGGGCTACGAAACGCTGCCCTGGGTGGGGGAACCGCATGCGGGCACCCCCACTGGGGCCTTCGGTGGAGCTCCCTATGGGGCCACGAAACGCTGCCCTGGGTGGGGGAACCGCACGCGGGCACCCCAACTGGGGCCTTCGGTGGAGCTCCCTATGGGGCTACGAAACGCTGCCCTGTGTGGGGGGGGACCGCATGCGGCAGCCCCACTGGGGCCTACGGTGGAGCTCCCTATGGGGCCACGAAACGTTGCCCTGGGTGGGGGAACCGCATGTGGACACCCCCACTGGGGCCTTCGGTGGAGCTCCCTATGGGGCTACGAAACGCTGCCATGGGTGGGGGAACCGCATGTGGACACCCCCACTGGGGCCTACGGTGGAGCTCCCTATGGGGCTACGAAACGCTGCCATGGGTGGGGGAACCGCATGTGGACACCCCCACTGGGGCCTTCGTGGAGCTCCCTATGGGGCTACACATGGGTGGGGGAACCGCCACACCCCCACTGGGGCCTTCGGTGGAGCTCCCCATGGGGCTACGAAACGCTGCCCTGGGTGGGGGAACCGCATGCGAACACCCCCACTGGGGCCTTCGGTGGAGCTCCCTATGGGGCTACGAAACGCTGCCCTGGGTGGGGGAACCGCATGCGAACACCCCCACTGGGGCCTTCGGTGGAGCTCCCTATGGGGCTACGAAACGCTGCCCTGGGTGGGGGAACCGCATGCGAACACCCCCACTGGGGCCTTCGGTGGACGCTCCCTATCGGTGGAGCTCCCTATGGGGCCACGAAACGCTGCCCTGGGTGGGGGAACCGCATGTGGACACCCCCACTGGGGCCTTCGGTGGAGCTCCCTATGGGGCCACGAAACGCTGCCCTGGGTGGGGGAACCGCATGTGGACACCCCCACTGGGGCCTTCGGTGGAGCTCCCTCTGGGGCTACGAAACGCTGCCCTGGGTGGGGGAACCGCATGTGGACACCCCCACTGGGGCCTTCGGTGGAGCTCCCCCTATTGGGACTACGAACGCGTGGAGGTGTGCCGAGACAGAGGCAAGGAGGGGGAGGGGGGAGGGGAGGAGGAGGAAGGATAGGAGAATGACGCGGGGCAAACCGTCCTCTTCAAACAAACGAGGACCCAACACACAGATGGTTGGGAACAACAACAAAATACCTGGGGGCGAAAAAAAGACCCAACCATAAGCAATTGTTGGTACGCGTTGTGGGTGCCGCTTTCGGTGGGGCTCCATATGGGGCCACGAAGCGCTGCCTTGGATGGGGGAACCGCATGCGGACTGCGCCACCGGGGCGGGCCTTCGGTGGAGCTCCCTATGGGGCTGCGAAACGCTGCCCTGGGTGGGGAAACCGCATGCGAACTGCGCCACTGGGGCCTTCGGTGGAGCTCCCTATGGTGCCGCGAAACGCTGTCCTGGGTGGGGGAAGCGCATGCGAACTGCGCCACGGGGGCTTTCGGTGGAGCTCCCCATGGGGCCACGAAGCGCTGCCCTGGGTGGGGGAACCGCATGCGAACACCCCCACTGGGGCCTTCGGTGGAGCTCCCTATGGGGCTACGAAACGCTGCCCTGGGTGGGGGAACCGCATGCGAACACCCCCACTGGGGCCTTCGGTGGAGCTCCCTATGGGGCCACGAAACGCTGCCCTGGGTGGGGGAACCGCATGCGAACACCCCCACTGGGGCCTTCGGTGGAGCTCCCTATGGGGCTACGAAACGCTGCCCTGGGTGGGGGAACCGCATGCGAACACCCCCACTGGGGCCTTCGGTGGAGCTCCCTATGGGGCCACGAAACGCTGCCCTGGGTGGGGGAACCGCATGCGAACACCCCCACTGGGGCCTTCGGTGGAGCTCCCTATGGGGCTACGAAACGTTGCCCTGGGTGGGGGAACCGCATGCGAACACCCCCACTGGGGCCTTCGGTGGAGCTCCCTATGGGGCCACGAAACGCTGCCCTGGGTGGGGGAACCGCATGTGGACACCCCACTGGGGCCTTCGGTGGAGCTCCCTATGGGTCCACGGAAACTCTGCCACTGGGTGTGGGAACCGCATAGTTCGGACCCCCACTGGGGCCTCGTGGAGCTCCCTATGGGGCCACGAAACGCTGCCCTGGGTGGGGGACCGCATGTGGACACCCCCACTGGGCTTCGTGGAGTTTCCCTAGGGGCTACGAAACGCTGCCTGGTGGGGAACCGCATTTGGCACCCACACTGGGGCCTTTAGAGCTCCCTATGGGGGCCACGAAACGCCTGGCCCTGGGTGGTGGAACGCATGTGACCCCCCACTTGGGGGCCCTTGCGGTGGAGCTCCCTATGGGGCTACGAAACGCTGCCCTGGGTGGGGGAACCGCATGCGAACACCCCCACTGGGGCCTTCGGTGGAGCTCCCTATGGGGGCCACGAAACGCTGCCCTGGGTGGGGGAACCGCATGCGAACACCCCCACTGGGGCCTTCGGTGGAGCTCCCTATGGGGCTACGAAACGCTGCCCTGGGGGGGGGAACCGCATGCGAACACCCCCACTGGGGCCTTCGGTGGAGCTCCCTATGGGGCTACGAAACGCTGCCCTTGGTGGGGGAACCGCATGCGAACACCCCCACTGGGGCCTTCGGTGGAGCTCCCTATGGGGCCACGAAACGCTGCCCTGGGTGGGGGAACCGCATGTGGACACCCCCACTGGGGCCTTCGGTGGAGCTCCCTATGGGGCCACGAAACGCTGCCCTGTGTGGGGGAACCGCATGTGGACACCCCCACTGGGGCCTTCGGTGGAGCTCCCTATGGGGCCACGAAACGCTGCCCTGGGTGGGGGAAACGCATGTGGACACCCCCACTGGGGCCTTCGGTGGAGCTCCCTATGGGGCCACGAAACGCTGCCCGGGTGGGGGAACCGCATGTGGACCCCCCACTGGGTCCTTCCGGTGGACTCCCTCTGGGGCCACGAAACGCGTGAGAGGTGTGCCGAGAGCAGAGGCAAGGAGGGGGAGGAGGGAGGAGGGGGAAGAGGAGGAGAGGAGAGGAGAGGAGAGGACGCGGGCACCGTCTCTTCAAAACGAGGACCCAACACCACAGGATGGTTGGGAAAAAACCTCAGCGTCGAGCTTCTCGAGACGTGGGCCTGCTGGGGCTGGGCCTGGAAAAGCCTGGAAGGAAGAGGAGGCCTCCCGTCAACCACGTCTCGTCGTCGTCGTCGTCGTCGTCGTCGTCGTCGTCGTCGTCGTCGTCCTCGCCGTCGTCGTCGTCGTCGTCGTCGTCGTCGTCGTCGTCGTCGCCGTCGTCGTCGTCGTCGTCGTCGTCGTCCTCGTCGTCGTCGTCCTCGTCGTCGGAGGCCTTGGCCTGCTGGGCCTCGGGCCGGGCCGCCGGCCGCGAGGCGCGGGCCGTCCTCCGCATCGTCGAGGGGCCCCGCCGCCGGGGCGGCGGAGGCGCACCGCGCCCGCAGGGCCCGGTCCTCGGGGGGGAAGGCCGGGCGAGGGCGCTCCTCCTCCTCCTCCTCCTCCTCCTCCTCCTCCTCCCTCCTCCTCCTCCTCCTCCTCCCTCCCCCTCCTCCTCCTCCCTCCTCCTCCCCCTCCCTCCTCCTCCTCCTCCTCCTCCTCCTCCTCCTCCTCCTCCTCCTCCTCCTCCTCCTCCTCCTCCTCCCCCTCCTCCCCCTCCTCCTCCTCCTCGTCCTCCCTCCTCCTCCTCCCCCTCCTCCCCCTCCTCCTCCTCCTCCTCCCCTTCCTCCTCCTCCTCCTCCCCCTCCTCGGACCGAGAACGCGCGTAGCTACAGGGCGAGGGCGTCGGGAGGAAGCCAGGGCGAGGACGCCAGCGGACCTCGGGAGGAAGCCGGGGCGAGGACGTCCTCGGACGGAAGCCAGGGGGAGGAAGCCAGGGCGAGGAGGCCGATGGGCGCGCAGCTACACCTGGGCATGACTACCAACAGTCCCCCCTGTGCTGGACGCTTTCTGATTCCGATGGCTGGGTCTCTGCGCAAGTGAGGGCGGACACATCGTGCCCCCCCCCGCCCTCCCAGAAACGGAAAACAGAAAGAACAAAAAAACCGTCTGGGACCCGGCACTGGAGACAGAACGCGGCCTGTTTTGAAGATTCTTTTCTGTCTGGGACCCCGTATTGAAAAAAACACGGCATCGGGCCAGGATGAGTCTGGGATGCAGGACGCTGCGCCCTCCTCCTCGTCCTCGCCGCCCCCTCCCTTCCTCGTCCTCTGCGCCCTCCTCCTCGTCCTCGCCGTTCCCTCCCTTCCTCGTCCTCTGCGCCCTCCTCCTCGTCCTCGCCGCCCCCTCCTCGCATCCCCTGCCACCCTCTCATGGTACCCCGACGTGCTCGCGTCGGGAAAAACGGCCATGGGCTTGGAGGAGGAGGGGGAGGAAGAGGAGGAGGAAGTGGTGGTGGTGGCATGCTATAAGAGATGGGGGCCATCCAGCATGACATACTACTCTAAACGCAGCAGCGGAGCGAGAGGGCAGGAACTCAGGCAAGGACGACGACAAAGTAAACCTCGTTCAAGAAGATATCACATACGCTAGCACGATTCTTGGATTCTCCCAATCTCCATAAATGTACTCCTCCTCGGTTCTGCTCTGTGGCGGCTGTAGGTGAGGAACAAAACGCCTCTCAAATGCAACCACGGTTCTGCTCTGTGCGGCTGTAGATGAGGAACAAAACGCCTCTCAAATGCAACCACGGCACAAACACATCGATTCTTGATGCAGGAAGGCGCTTGAAGTAGACTGGGATCTGAGAATCCAGAAATATCGACTTCCAACGACCGACGGGTACTAGTACTATGTGTTTTCCTTGGCGGCGTGCGTCCGACCCGAACACATACTACAAACATATTGTAGCATATCGTTTCCCGAGCGGTATGGCCAGAAAACGACCGTCACAGAGCTTGTACTATAAGATTTCTCTGCGCGCGCGTCGCCCCTGGGAGGAGGGGGGGGGGGCGACGCACACATAGTATTAGTGTGTTGGTGCGACGCCGAGAAATCGGGGATCCTCCCTGAGATCCAGCGGTTCTCGAGGATGTGTCGGGCACCGCGGCTGTCTCAGCGCGTTCCGGAGCGCTCTTCGAAAATCCCAGAACGCTGTGGAATGGATTTAGGAGGGCACCGAGCGGTTCTGGAGGATGCGGGCATCGCGGCCTGCAGAGCGTCCCGGAAGGCTCTGGAACGGAATTACCCTCTTCCCAGCCCCATCCAGGATCAGAGGGGTTGGGTTTAGACTGGTCCTCCTCCTCCTCCTCCTCCTCCTCCTCCTCCTCCTCCTCCTCTTCCTCCTCCTCCCTCCTCCTCATCCTCCTCCTCCTGCATCTCCTCCTCGTCGTCGTCGTCGTCCTCCTCCTCCTCCACCCACGCCTCCTCCTCCTCCTCCTCTTCCTCCTCCTCCTCCTCCTCCTCCTCTTCCTCCTCCTCCTCCTCCGCAACCACCTCCTCCTCCTCCTCCTCCTCCTCGATCCTCCCTCTCGGCCCGGGCGCGCAGCGCCACCGCCGCGAGCCCTGCCGCCGCATCCAGGCCCTGGCGGGGTCAGCCAGCATCGGCTCGGGGCCTCTCGGATCGGATCGACGTCCTGGGATCCTGGCGCACCTTTCGTGCCCTGGGCCCCTGTAAGGCACAGGAGGTGCACCTCTCTTCACCCACCCATGTAATGCGGGATGACGATTCATAAAAACAATGGGAGAGAACGATTCAAGAAATAGTTTTCTGCTATTTCTGCACCATTTTCTGCCTGGAGGAGAACGATTGAAAACACAGCTTTCCGGCCCGCGGCCGGTGTTTTCGAATCGTCATCCCGGGCGCCGCCGCGCGAACACGACCCCCGGTCATTTATCCATCGTCATCCTCCATGATCGCAAATACCCATTACTCGGCGCCCGACTGGCGTGTCGATCTTTTCGAGCCACACGTTCTCGGCAAGTCTCGGGCCCCAGGAGCATCACAGACCGACCGCGCTCGTCAGATGGCGCAGAATGGTGAGGCCTGGGGACGTGGTGGTGATCCTCTGCGATGTCTCAACTTTTGTTCGCGCTGCCGGATCTCAGGGAACGAGCATCGGCTCGGGCCGCATCGGCACGGAGTCACCATCGACTCGGACCCGCCGCGCCAGGATGCGCAACAGCGCCCTGCAAGCATCGGGCCGCATCGGAGGGTCGGAACATCAGTATACCGAATCGGACCGGGCTCGCCAGAATGGGCTGACGAAACCAAAAGGTACCACTACTCTGAAACCCTCAATGCTTTGGGGCCCCCACACTGTTGGTCCCCCCCGGACTATTGCCCCCCCCCCCCGACTAGAAGTCTTATGGTCCAAACTATCGTACCCCCCGACTGCCCCCGGACTATTGCCCCCCCCCCCCCCCCGAATGCCGTCCATTCACGGGGTTCCCCGCGCTTGGGAGAAGATTTGTCATTTGCGCGCGCGATTGCCCGCGCGAGCGTGCGCACGTGCACGCGCGTGCGTGCGCGCATGCGCGAGTGCATGCGCGAGTGCATTTGCGCATGCGCGATCGCGTGCGTGCGCGTGCGCGTGCGCGCGTGCGTGCGCGAGCGTTCGTGCACTCGCGTGCGTGCGCACCCTGGCCAATGCTTTTTGTAAGGAAGGAAAGAAAACCAAACAACCCCCGGGTAAGGCCCTCGTAAGAAAAGGGAACCAAACAACCACGGGGAACGCCGGGGCCAACCGGCTCCGGAACCCGCTGGTTCTTCGCAAACAACGAAGGTCCCCTCAGGCAACGCCTGACTTAGGCAAAATGTCACTTCCCCCCCCCACACCCCCACCCCTGGACTAACAAATGCCCTACTGCAAGCCCCCCCCCCCCTGGACTATTGGTTCCCCCAACCCCCGGACTATTGACCCCCCCTCAGGCACTATTGGCCCCCTCCCCATGGTCCCCCTCCCCAACCAAAAGGTGCCCCCCCCGGACTACAGGTACCATCCCCGGACTAGTGGTCCCCCCAAAATTATTGAGGGGTTCAGAGGTCTCCCCTGTCCTCTCCCGAGATGTGTTCTGACCAGCATTTCGAAGCGAATCCAGCAGTGGCGACGAGGGCCTCCCAGGAAGCCCACAAAAGCTAAGTCGAGGCGAGGGTAGCGGTCAGAGCGAGGGGGCCGAACGGTCATTCATTGCCCCTGGGTGCGTGGCTGAAGTGCGGACTCGTGGTGAGGATTCTGCGTGTTGCGTTGCCGTTGCTGTTGCTGTTGCTGTTGCTGTTGCTGTTGCTGTTGTTGTTGTTGTTGCTGCTGTTGCTGTTGCTGTTGCTGTTGCTGTTGTTATTGTTCTTCGTGTTGTTGATCATGTTGTTGTTGATGTTGTTGTTGAACTCTCATTTCTGAAGAATCATAGTTGTTGATCCCCCCCGTCCAGTGCGCATTGTTTTTTCGATTGAAATGCCCTTCCCGGGACTCGCACCCTTTTTCCCAACCATCCTGTGGTGTTGGGTCCTCGTTTTGAAGAGACGGTGCCCCGCGTCTCCTCCCGCTGCGCCCTCCTCCTCCCCCTCCTCCTTCCTCCCTGCGTTTCACCCACCCAATACAGCGTTTCGTGGCCCCATAGGGAGTTCCACCGAAGGCGCCAGTGGCAGGGTTCGCATGGCGGCTCCGCGTTTTGGCGCTCCCCTCACACGGTTCGTAGCCCCATAGGGAGCTCCACCGAAAGGCCCCGGTGGCAGGGTTCGCATGGCGGCCCCGCGCCAGTTTGGCGCACCCCTCACGGCTCGTGGCCCCATAGGGAGCTCCACCGAAGGCCCCAGAGGCAGGGTTCGCATGGCGGCCCCGCGCCAGTTTGGTGCACCCCTCACACGGTTCGTGGCCCCATAGGGAGCTCCACCGAAAGGCCCCAGTGGCAGGGTTCGCATGGCGGCCCCGCGCCATTTTGGCGCACCCCTCACACGGTTCGTGGCCCCATAGGGGGTTCCACCGAAGGCCCCAGAGGCAGGGTTCGCATGGCGGCCCCGCGCCAGTTTGGTGCACCCTCACACGGGTCGTGGCCCCATAGGGAACTCCACCGAAGGCCCCCGTGGCAGGGTTCGCATGGCGGCCCCGCACCATTTTGGCGCACCCCTCACACGGTTCGTGGCCCCATAAGGAGCTCCACCGAAGGCCCCAGAGGCAGGGTTTGCACGTTGGCCCCGCGCCAGTTTGGTGCACCCCTCACACGGTTCGTGGCCCCATAGGGAGCTCCACCGAAGGCCCCAGTGGCAGGGTTATCTTGGCGGCCCCACGCCATTTTGGCGCACCCCTCGCACGGTTTGTGGCCCCATAAAGGGGCTCCGCCGAAGGCCCCAGAGGCAGGGTTCGCATGGCGGCCCCGCGCCATTTTGGTGCACCCCTCACACGGTTCGTGGCCCCATAGGGAGCTCCACCGAAAACCCCAGTGGCAGGACTCGCATGGCGGCCCCGCACCATGTTGGGGCACCCCTCACACGGTTCGTGGCCCCATAGGGGGTTCCACCGAACGCCCCAGTGGCAGGGTTCGCATGGCGGCCCCGTGCCAGTTTGGTGCACCCCTCACACGGTTCGTGGCCCCATAGGGAGCTCCACCGAAAGCCCCAGAGGCAGGGTTCGCATGGCGGCCCCGCACCATTTTGGCGCACCCCTCGCACGGTTTGTGGCCCCATAGGGAGCTCCACCGAAGGCCCCAGTGGCAGGGTTCGCATGGCGGCCCCGCGCCAGTTTGGTGCACTCCTCACACGGTTCGTGGTCCCATGGGGAATTCCCCTTGCTTCGTTCCACCTGCCTTGCGGTTTTCACACTTGCGTATGGTTGGGTCCTTCGCGTGGATAATTCTGATAAAAAATCAAGGACAACGTTGAAGGTCAAAATGCGTTGTTTGCCTCCGGTTTACAACGACAACAACAACAACAACAACAACAACAACAACAACAACACCAACAGCGGCTCCCGCCTGACACTTCCTCACAATGTATTGAAGAATCGCGCTCTCGCTTTGGACTTCTTTGCAATTTACCACCGGATCGCGACTCACGCCCGATACTTCCTCACAATGTATTGAAGAATCGCGCTCTCGCTTGGGACATCCTCGCAACTTACCACCGAATTGCGGTTCCCGCCTAATGCTTCCTAACAATTGACTCAATGCCGGTCCTCGATACAGGAATCGCGCTCCCGCTACATACTGCCTAGCGGTTCAAGCAGAATTTACGCTTCAACGACCCGCCAACTCGACCCGCCCGTCTGGGCCTGCCCGCCCGACCAGCCCGTTAGGGATTGCAGTCGCCGCTCGCTGCCATTCGCCCGCCTTCGATGCCCCTCGCTGCCCGCACTGGTTCCGCGGTCGCCTTCGCTCGCTGCCCTTCGTGGCCCCGTTGCTGCCCTCAGTGGCCCCGTCGCTGCCCACTGTGGCCCCGCATTATATGCCCTTCGTGGCCCCCGCTCGCAGTCGTCCGTCGTGGCCCCATACGCATGCCCTTCGTAGCCCGCTGTCGCCTTTCGTGGCCCTCTCGCTGCCCTCCGTGGTCCCTTCGCTGCCCTCAGTGGCCCCGCTGTCGCCCTTGTCTAGCCCCATATACGAATGCCCTTCGTGGCCCCCGCTCGTTCGTGCCCGCCGTGGCCCCATATGCATGCCCTTCGTGGCCCCGCCGTCGCCCTTCGTGGCCCCCTCTCTGCCCTTCGTGGCCCGTTTCTGCCCTCAGCGGCCCCGTCGCTGCCCCCTGCGGCCCCAGATTAACTGCCCTTCGTGGCTCACGCTCGCTCGCGCCTTTCGTTGTCCCATACGCATGCGTTTTGTCGCCCCGCAGTCGCCGTTCGGGGCCCCCATCGCTGCCCTTCGTGGCCCACTTTCTGCGCTCAGTGGCCCCGCTGTCGCCCTTTTCTGGCCCTGTATATGCACACCCTTCGTGGCCCCCGCTCGTTCGCGCCCGTCGTGGCCCCCCATATGCATGCCCTTCGTGGCCCCGCCGTCGCTCTTCGTGGCCCCCTCTCTGCCCTTCGCGGCCACGTCTCTGCCCTCAACGGCTCCGTCGCTGCCCTATACGGCCCCCTAGACGTATGCCCTTCGGGGCCCCCGCTCGTTCGCGCCCGTCGTGGCCCGCGCCAACAACGGTTCCCGCCTGATACTTCCTATAGTTATTGAAGAATCGCGCCCTCGCTTAGGACTTCCTTGCAATTTACCACCGGATCGCGGCTCCCGCCTGATACTTCCTCACAGTTGATTGGAGAATCGCGCTCTCGCTTTGGCCTTCCTCGCAACCATACGCATGCGCGTGCTCCACTGGCCCAGGTTCTTCTGCGGGCTTCGAATGAAGGCCTCCCTCGACGGGGGGCGTTCCTGCAAGTTTTCGGAGCCTCTGGAACTGCTCGGTGGTCATCGGGGCCATTCCGAGGCCCCCCAGAGCTCATAGGAGGCTGTCGGGTGCCTTCCAATCCCCCGGCGCCTTGTTTCCGCACCAGTCTCCGCTCGTATCCACCTGCCCCCACTTTTCAACGTTCTTCCCCAGTCTTCTCTACTCTTTCCCTTGATCTTCATTACCGTTTCGTTCGTACTCCTTTGTGCCATTCGTCAGTTCTTCGCATTCCGCCCACTCCTCCCCAGGCGACCCCATCCCACCCCGACCATCTACACCCATTCCAGCTCGCATTCCGCAGTTCTACCAAATTATTTCCAATCCCTCCTCCAGATTCCTCGGTGCGCCCCCCGCTGATCCGCACTCCTCCCGGCTCCTCTTCTCCACTCCTTGCCGCTCCTCCTCCTGAGACCCTACTCTTGCCCACTCCATCCCAATCCACTCCACATCCCGCGCTCCTCTCGACACGGTTGCAATTCTCATCATCATTCCGCCCCACTCTCCCAACATCCCGCTTCTTTTCAGGGTTCCACGAAATTTGCTTTTGACACCAGTTCGCAACTGTACGTCCCCCCATGGGGGTATCCACGATATGTTCTTTCAATGGGGTGGTACGTGGCCCTGTTTATGGCGCGACCCATGGCGAAACTTATTGTTCACTTGTGTTGGAATGGCTGGCGCAAGCCATGGCGCAAGCTGAATCGCCACTCGCAGCGGAAATCATCGTCCTCCCTCCTTCTTGCCCCTCCCCTCCGTTCCTCCGCTCCCTTCGTCCCCCGTTATCTGTTACCCTTCCTTTTCAAGGGTTTCACCATCCACGCATGGCAGGGAATAGCTCTACCGCCCATAAGGGGTTAAGGGGGTACGATCGAAGACGAAGAGGGCGGGTATCCAGGATTTGGGATTTGACACGCGAGCAGATAGGAGCGAACAGTCTTAAATTTGTTGCTGCTGTTGTTGCTGTTGGCTGTTAACTACCAAACAGATGTAAGTGTTGGACCCCTTAAAAGCGCCCTGGCGCTCTCGCCGAGGCGCCGGCTACATTTTCATCGAATATGAAGCTCACGCTCGAGCGGTTTGGGGGACCACCAAAACCGGCCCCCCAACAACAACAGGGCTCCCGCTCGAGAGTTCGTTCTTTTTTACTTAGGGCTGGTGCTCTTGCTCGCCGCCAGAAGCCGCCGTCCTAACAAAACCAGCGCTCCCGCTCGAGACGTCCTCCCGTTTTACCTTGGACAGGTGCGCTAGTCTTTCTCTCATCGGCGCCGCCCCCAGCAAAAACAACGCTCCCGGTCGAGACCTCCTTCCGTTTTTAATCAACGCGGTGCTCCTCCTCGCCGCCGAAGACCGCCGCCCCGACAAAACCAGCCCTCCCGCCCGAGATTTCCTTCCGTTTTACGCTGGACTGGCGCCCAACTCTCTTTTGAATTGGCGCCGCTCCTAGCAAGAACAACGCTCCCGCTCGAGGCTTCCTCCCTTTCTCCTGAAGACGGTGCTGTTCCTCGCCGCCGACAGCCCCCGTCCCGACAAAACCACGGCTCCCGCTCGATCCTTCCTCGCTTCTTACTCAAGGCGGTGTTCCTCCTCGCCGCCGAAAGCCACCGCCCCGACTAAACCAGCGTTCCCGCCCGAGACTTCCTTCCGTTTTACGCTGGGGTGGCGCCCTACTCTCTTTTGAATTGGCGACGCTCCTAGCAAGAACAAAGCTCCTGCTCGAGATTTCCTGGTTCTCCTGAAGACGGTGCTGTTCCTCGCCGCCGACAGCCCCCGTCCCGACAAAACCACGGCTCCCGCTCGATGCTTCCTCGCTTCTTACTCAAGGCGGTGTTCCTCCTCGCCGCCGAAAGCCACCGCCCCGACTAAACCAGCGCTCCCGCCCGAGACTTCCTTCCGTTTTACGCTGGGGTGGCGCCCTACTCTCTTTTGAATTGGCGACGCTCCTAGCAAGAACAAAGCTCCTGCTCGAGATTTCCTCGTTTTCCTCGGGACGGTGCTGTTCTTCGCCGCCGGCAGCCCCCGTCCCGACAAAACCACGGCTCCCGCTCGATGTTTCCTTCTTTCTTACTCGATGCGGCGTTCCTCCTCGCCGCCGAAAGCCGCCGTCCCAACAAAACCCGCGCTCCCGCTCGAGACCTCGTTTTGTGTTACGCTGGACTACCGCCCTGCTCTCTTCAGCACTGGCGCCGCTCCCAGCAGCAACAGCAGCCCTGCTCGAGACGTCCTCCGTTTCTATTCAGGGTAAGGTCCTTGCCTCACCGCCGACAGCCCTCATCCCCACCAAGGCAATCCTGTCGTTCGATATTTCCTTGTGCTTTACCCTTCGCTGGGGTTCCACTGGCGGTCTCGCATCGGCGCAGCAAGGCGCGGGCATGTGTTTTCGAGGCGGGATATGTTGAAATTCCTCGGAGGAGGTGTTTGCAAGACCTCATTGGGCGGGATATCTGGGAATGGGAATAACGGACCCCACTATAGAACAAGAGTCCCCCGTGATGTGGATAGTTAGCGTGACGGTCGCATGCTTCGTGTGAAAAAAACCGCGCATGAGGGTAAAATTATTGTTGTTGTAATTGTTGATGTTGTTGTTGCTGTTGTTGCTGTTGCTGTTGCTGTTGCTGTTGCTGTTGCTGTTGTTGTTGTTGTTGTTGTTGTTGTTGTTGTTGTTGGTTGTTGGTTGTTGTTGTTGTTGTTGTTGTTGTTGTCGTCGCCCCCCACGCGACCCGACCCGCGACCCACCCGCGACCCACCCCGCGACCCATCCGCGACCCACCCCGCGACCCAACCGCGACCCACCCGCGACCCACCCGCGACCCACCCGCGACCCTCCCCGCGACCCAACCGCGACCCACCCGCGACCCACCTTGCGACCCGCTCGCGACCCACCCTGCGACCCGCTCGCGACCCACCCGCGACCCACCTACACTGTTTTAGCACCAAAATCGGCGCCTGCGGCGGGCTTCTTCAGAGCCTTGCAGACTGCCGACGTCCCCGTCGCCCCCTCACTCTGATCCGCACCCGCGGGGGGCTACGTATGGATTCCTTTTCCTCCTCGAATCGCATCGGGCCGGCTGGAATCGACATCGAATCAGATCGATCGCATCGAGATGCGCCCCGCCTGGTGGCCCGCGAGCGGCGCGAGCCCGTCGCACTCGCGGCGGGCGTTGAGCCTCCGCAGCAGCGCCGCCAGCACCGCCTCCGGCCGCGCGCGGGGAGCCCAGACATGGTCGCGCGGAGGGCAAAAGTCACGACGGGGTTTCGGCCGCGCATTCCGGTCAGCTTCTGACAGCTGATTTCGGCGCGCATTTGGCGTGTCGTGGCCTCCTCGATTGGAGTTGGAAGCCCCTGGAGGGGGAAGACGCCTCGCTGGCCAGACCCGAGGTGTTTGCCTGGGACTGGCAGGATGCCTTCACCGCGCGAGGGGGGGCCTCGGCAGGACGCCCTCGCTGCATGGTCCTCGCCGAGCGCCACGCGGGAGGAGGAGGAGGAGGAGGAGGAGGAGAGGAGAGGAGGAGGAGGAGGATGATGAGGAGAGGAGGAGGAGGAAGAGCAGCGGAGAGGAGAGAGGAGGAGGAGAGGAGAGGAGGCCCCGACGGCTGCCGAGCGGGAGGTCGGGGTCCCGAGAGCGCCGCGCCGCGCCCGCCGAGGCGCCGCGATAGGGGCGCGCAGCGCGGGCCGGCCCCCCCCCCCGAGGGCCCGGCGCGGGGGGGGGGGGCCCGGACGGCTCGTGGGAGCTGCCCCGCCTCCCCCCCCCTCCTCCACCTCCTCCTCTCCTCCTCCTCCTCCTCCTCCTCCTCCTCCTCCTCCTCCTCCTCCTCCTCCTCCTCCTCCTCCTCGGACGGCGCGGGGACTGCGGAGGGAATGCCGCCGAAGAGCTGACAGAAGGTTTTTTTGTTTGCAATCCTTCGAAGGGTTTTTTGTTTGCAATCCTTCGATCTTGTTGTTTTTTTGTTTTTCTTTTTGTTTGCAATCCTTCGAGAAGCATCGCTGCAGACACCTTTAAGGGGAACAAACAGTGACATAAACATAAAAACTCGGAGGTCCGCGCGGATTTCTCGGATCGGCGCTGGACCCCCCTCCCTGGCGCGCGGAGCGCGCCAGGGGCGGCGCCGGAGGCGCCGCTGGGGGGCCCAAGCGCCGATGCGAGAAATCCGCGCGGACCTCCGAGTTTTTATGTTTATGTCACTTTTTGCTCCCCTAACCTGGGCCAGCTTCCCGGAGGCTTCAACAAGCCTGGGCACGCTGCTGCCACCCTCACGCGGAAGGGGCGAGCGTGCTCAAGAAGCGGGGCCAGCTCTCTGGCAAGTTGGTTGAGAAACGCTGGGCGAGCTTTTCGGGAGGAGGTTTCTGAATCCGATGTTCGACTGTACGAGGATCATCCGTGTTCGGTAAGGGTGGGTTATATCTGGCCAGAAGTAGCGTGTTAGTGGGTTGCTACAAATGCCCCATGTAGCCCAGAAGCGTGACGATCTGGGCGAAGTGGGCGGAGCCCACTTAGTGGAGACCTCACAAGTTGTCGCCCACTTCGAAGCCAGATGGGGCCAGAGATCACCCACCTTTGCTTTTGCTGAAAACCCCCTATCCCCTTCGTCCCCTCCGCGCGCCAATCTCAGCGGAGGCCCTCGCCGGGCCCTGGGGCGGTCGAACTACGTCTCGGGGTGAGAAGCCGGTCCCGGGGAGAGGGTCGGGACTCGGGGACCCCGTATTGATCGAAAACGAGACGTCGCACGTGGCCCTACAACGAGGGTGACCTCTAGTGCACGGCTCCAGCAGGGGGTGGGGTGGGGGGGGGGAACGTCAGGGGGGAGGGGCTGTGGCCCGGAGGGAGGCATCGACCTGGCATCGGCGATGCATCGCCGACAGATCAGCGACATGCGTTCGATAGCGAAATCGCTCGCTCCTGGGCGGAGGTGGGCTGTCAGGCCCCTCATTATCGGCGATGGGCGAATGGCGATCAACGCATCCCTCCCTGAGCCCTGAGCCTATCCCGCCTCCATCGGTGCCCCTTGGCTTTCGGGCTGCATCTATCTCAGGGCTCTTGCGGCCGCTCGGGACGATCTGGGCACTCCCGGAGCGCCCTCGGCGAGGCGCAGCCGCTGGAAGACCCCCCGAGGCTGCCGCTGGAGGGCGCAGCCGCTGAAGGCGCAGCCGCTGCAAGGAGGAGCCGCTGGAAGTCGCAGCCGCAGGAAGGCCCTGTCGTTGTCCCCTGAAGGGATGGGGGCAACTCCAGGTGCGCCAGCCGGTGCCGCGGGGACCCCCGCTTCGCCACTGGCGTCGTGGCGGTGTGTCGGCCCGGCTGCCCGCCGGCTCGGGGCGCCGAGGTGGCGGCCTGGCCGCCTTCGACGGGAAGGCCCGAGCATGTGTCAGGCCTTCGCCTCCCTTTCCTCCTCCTCCTCCTCCTCCTCCTCCTCCTCCTCCTCCTCCTCCTCCTCCTCCTCCTCCTCCTCCCCCTCCTCCTCCTCCTCCTCCTCCTCCTCCTCCTCCTCCTCCTCCTCTCTCCTCCCTCCTTCTCCTCCGCAGGGCGCTCTGCGGATAGTGATGAGAAAGGCCTTAGCAGGTGTCAGGCCTTCGCCTCCTCCTCCTCCTCCTCCTCCTCCTCCTCCTCCGGAAAAGGCTACGGAGACACTTTCGTCCTCCTCCTGCTCCTTCTCCTCCTCGTTTTCCTCCTCCTTCTCCTCCTCCCCTCCTCCTCCTCCTCCTCCTCCTCGTTTTCCTCCTCCTCCTCCTCCTCCTCCTCCTCCTCCTCCTCCTCCTCCTCGTCCGCAAGGCGCCCTGCGGCTGGTAATGAAACACGTGTCAGGCTGTCCCCTGCCTCCTGGGCCGTTCCCAGCCCCCAGCCCTCCAGCCCGCTGCTCCAGGGCTGAGGGTCCCTTGCCTCGGGGGCAAATGTCTCGCCCCAGATCCATCTCTGATGGCCACCCAGGACCCGAGGGTTCCAAAGGGGTATTTTGGAGAGGGGGACTTCCAGGAGGGGTCTCCCAGGGGCTTCGCACCCCCTATTTTGGCGAGGTTCTGAGGCCCCTGGGGGGCTCTCTGGAAAACCGCCTGCCCAAAAACCCCCTTTGGAACCCTCCGGACCCACGGGGCCCGAGAGACGGCCCCCGGAGGTCGCCAACGCCAAGGAGGACCCGCCTGGATTGAGCTTTAAAGAAGCCACATCGTCGGAGATCTGCTGGGATGGGCGGGGAGATTGCTCAGGGCACAGGGGGGGGTTACCAATGGATGCCAAAGTGGGTTACATCTGGCCTAACCTAACTCAGCTGTGAGCTACACATGCCTCAAACCACACATGCCCAAATGGCCTGGGTGGTTAAAACACTCCGCTAATTGGGCTCCGCCGACTTAGCCCTGATCATGAATCGTCAGCCCCCCTAAGCCAGTTGACGCATTTCGAACCCATTCCTCAGCTGGTTCAGGCCAGATCTATTCCGCCCTGGTGGCCCCCCTATTCCCTCAACAACCGCCGCCCCCATCTCGCTGGGAGCCCCCACAAAAGGACACTCCGGCGAAGGGCCACTCCCGAGGCGCGCAGCGCCGGCGCCTGCTCCTGCTTGGACGGCTCAGGCGGCGGGCTCGCCGCTGGGTCCAAGACCGGGGCAACCTCGCGGTAGAGCAGCAGCAAATCGCAGACGTGTGCGTGCTCGGGCTGCGGCACCACGGAGTCGTTCCTGGGGGGAGTAGAAGAAGGTACCGAGTTACCGCTGCGGTAAGCAGGCACTAGATCAGGAACCATGGGAAGCGTAAGCACAACGATCCTGCGGTCTCTTTTTTTGTCGAGCTTCTGGGCCCTGGGACCTCACGGATCGATCCCGCTTGGAACATGGCGCAGAAAGATGGGGTCTAGCGTTCGAGTCTTGATTTTGACAGTGTTCCGAAGCATTTCGCGCTGTCAAGTCCCGGGACAAGGTGAGGGCATCGGACAAGGAACCATTGGATAAGGCATCCAAGATTGGGAAGCCAGTGAAATTCAAATCGTGTGTTGGCCATAGCAAAAAAAGATTCGGTTGAGCCCCTCTGTCTCGAAGTCGGCCCACCAGCTTTGCCTCAGCATCCTTCCGCGTGGAGGCGCTCGTGCGGATCCAGCGTAACAATATCAAGAGCCAGCTCACATCAACCCCTCATTATTGCAGAAAGTTTTTGGAGAGAAGCAGCCTGAGTCAAAATAGTCAGACCACTCTAAGCCGTCACTTCGGGGACCGACGTCGAGAAAATCTGAGGCAACTCGAACTTGTCCGCGATGTTCCCACGCTTTCGATGACATTCCGACCACTCGGCCCACACAGGCCTCAAATATTACAAGTCAACCCCGCATACACTGCAGGTCTTCACCGACTGGCGTCCCGTTTCCGACGTCACTGCACCCGACAAGTATATGCAAAGCAACGTCCTGTCAGTGTCGGACAAGCCCGTAAGGTTGTTGGAAAAAAAGTGCCACAGGACGGCACATGAACATCCACCTCGTCGACATCGTCAGCATCTCGAAGTTGGTAGTTGACCTGGAGGAGACACCGAACTCGGGCAACCGACCTAGAAGCGTGCCGCACGCCTCCTATTGTGCCTGTCGTCCGTCGGCTGCCTCGTTCAGAACCTCAAGATATTCGCAATGCAGAAACCTCGGACTGCTTCCACAGCCCAGTGATCATCAATGTTTCCATTTCCCCCCCCCCAGAAAAACCACATCCGTTCTGGTTGACGAGTGTGGTCAACATCGATCCCAAGAACCAGAATGTCAACCAAAAGCTGTGTCAACACACTCAGACCACTACAGCTTACCTTCACTCGCCGTATGTAGTGCGTACAAGGCAGCTCCAAGACGTGGGCGCAGGTGAACACGCTGGCACCAGAACCAACATTGGCACCACCTTTTAGAGTGCGTACGTACGACCGCCCTGTGCAACAAACTCGGAATCTGCCGGCGCACGGGCGATAGAAGTGGGGAGGCCCACTACAGCAGAGACCTCATGTAAAATACCGCCAATCTCTCACGCACATCAGCTGGTCGAAGTATGGATCCCCAGAAGTTCTGATTGCATCAGAAATGGTCTGCCAACGTTTCCTCGAAATTCTGGCGAAGTCCAGGTTGACTGGACTGTATTTGAAACCAAAATGATCCACCACCTTCGGGGCATCATCAGGATTCCACAACTGTCACCAGGCGGTAATCTCAACAGAACCACGGTCCGTGTCGAAACGTTCCGTCGTGGCCAGATCATCACGGGCGACGTCGCACCATACTGGCTCAGCAACTTTCCCAACGACGCGCTGATATCTCTTCCCCTTCCACGCCGCCAGAGCCGCGTAGATCACAAAACCAGGTGCGTCACACATCTTGGGCGCCTGTTCTCCCATCTCATGATCGATGCTGTCGCGCGCTTTCGCAGGGTCAAACTCGGCCCCTCGCTACGTGTGCCACTTCTGACTGCAACTTAGCTATGGGTTGGACAATTGACGCGCCTTGCGCGCCTGCCGCCTGGTTGTCGTGCGGCGCGGGCAGGGCCATGGCCAGCGCACCCTACAAGCAACGCACCAAGAGACAGAAACCGGTCTCCATATCTAGGAATTCACGCGTCTCGGCATGGATATACTTAATACATTTATGAAGTGAGAGATTCTTTAATCTAAGAACACATCGTCGCAAGCGACCCCTTCGCTCTGCAGCCCCATAAGGTGTCAACCCACAGGTAGTACACACCGTGGGCCAGCTCGGGGCAGATCTTCGCGATGGCTCTCAGCTCGCGCGACCCCAACATGTTCGAGACTGTCGACCACCAGGTCGAGCGCGTCCCTCTCGGAGATCCAATCTTGACCACCGGAAAACAACATGGGCCGCGTGCTCCTTCCACTGCGCAGCATGCTGCCTCGCTTTTTTATAATAATCCCCCGGGCACCGCTGCGTTTGCCAAGCGCGTCTCGTCTCTTTAGCTCGAAAAAATGCTGCTGGAACCGGCGATCGAAACACGGGCGTCGCGCGGCAACGCGGGCCACAGGTACTAGTGGCGAACCGTTTCCTTGGCGAGGTCATCCATGGCGAAGGCCGTCGAACTGGTCTCCAGGGCATCGGGAGCAGGGGTATCAAGCGCTGCCCACGCTGGCGTAGATGCGGATCTTCAAGCCCGCGCGCGTCCTACAAACCGCCGATGTAGTCGTAGTAGTCGCCCGCGCGCAATAATCTGATCTGGTCTGCGTAAGGCTCCAAATCCAACTGGTCTCAAATTGGTGATGAGCTTTTGGCTCTCTCGGCCTGGCGTTCAGTCGTCTTCCCCCGCGGCCAGCTGTGTCCTCAATTCCGCCCTGGTGCGCCAGTGACTCCACCGCAGGCTGATATCATTGCGCTGTGGGTCCTGCATGCTGTCGCCCAGCTCTGTCTGTATCACGTGGAATTCATCTCTAGGTGGGATTGGCAGTGGCGCGCAATCTGCAGCGCGTCGAAGCCTCGACTGTTCCAAGCCAAAGCTGGCATGCGAATGATAGACATGACCAGTCAATGGTGCGGGATGCCAGGCAGCGCCCCGCCCCCTTGTAAATGGGACAGCGTGCTTTCCGAAGGCTCGAGTCGGCGCCGCGCCCTGCGTCGTCGCAGGGACACGTTGCGCGCCCGCTGGGAGACAAGTCGCCACTCGAGGTCCCGAACCACAAAGATTGGGCGCGCATCTTCGACAATCGCTCGGCTATCATGAAAAAATAGAACATCCACGTCGCGCCGAAGCTGGCTGGGAACTATCCAGAGAAGCACGTTGCAGGGCGCGCCCGCATGCCCGCCGTCCGATGTCCAAGCCGCTGACCCCGAAAAGGCGGCATCTCATCTCCCCGGCCGCCTCTGCCGCGAGATTGCCGCGACCCCTGTCTCGCGGTGGAGGAGGCGCGGAGCGCCGCGGAAAAGCCGGCTTTCTGCGCCGCGTCGACCGGCCAATCTGGAAGCAGATCAGCCTGGCGGACCCCCCATGGAGGCGATCGCGTCGACCTCATCGTCGCGCCCGCCCTCGCCCGCGATATCTGGCTGTCTGGCTCTGACGAGGGGGGCGAAGTGGATTGTAGAGATCCGAGACGATCGCGAAATAACGACGCCCTCCTCCCGGCTCGCCGCCGAGACCCCTCTTCCAAGAAGCGGGCCCTCCTCAGCTCTTGCGAAACATTCGACGGGGGAATCGGCGCGTGCGAAACATGCGCCAGAAACTTCATCTCGCCCGTTGAGAGACTCGCCGCCCCCCCCCCCCCGAAAAAAAAAAAAACGCGCGCGGCCGCTGGCCGAGGAATAAGGGCGCGCCCGCCGGCGGAGGGGGCTTTCCAAGTGTCGCACGCGCAACGTCTTCTGCCCCCTTCCCAAAGCGCATGGCCAGAAGCCAAGGCGGCAGGGCATTGCCTACCGAATGTGAGGATATTCTGTGATCGAGGCCCCCTCCAAGGCGCATGGCCCGCGACCGCGACAGCTGGAGTGGCCGGCAGGTTCAATGCCTAACCAATGTGCAGCAGCTGGTCTCCTGGGAACGCCAGCCGGCCTACTCGCCGCCTTTCGCCTATTTGGCTCCGCCTTGAACTCAGCCTGCAGCTTCGCCTCTCCCCCAGCATATCGAAGCGCCTCTCGACGTGCGTCGCCGCGTGGCGCCTGGCGTTCAGCGTGATCTCCTCCTTCACGAGCCGCTTCTTTTACTGCCTGGCAGCCCTGGTTTCTCGATTCGAAGACTCGCCCCTGCCCGCGGGCCTTTCGCCGGCGCAGCCCGGCTTCAACTGGGGTGTCCTTGCCTTGCGCGTGGCCCGCGAGGTCTGCTCGAGGGGCTTCCACTTGCCGCGCATGGCGCGCGCTCTTGCGCGCGGCGCCCCTCGTCGGCAACCCCCCCAGTCGCTGGGCGCTTCAGGCGAGCTGCACGCGAGGGGTCGATCGGAGCGGTGAGATCCATAGTTTCAGCCTCATCTCGCATGTCAACGCCCGTTCGGCTCCTGCCGACGGCCAACCCCCTCGCATTCCTGGTTGACGGCGATCGTTGACCCGCGGGCGCTACGCCGAGACAAGATCCAGCTCGCTTGGCCGAGGATGGAACAGAAACCTCTGAGAGCCCAAGGTAGGATCTCGCTTCCCCCAACCGTCGTTCTGCACGACGAAGCCGCGCTCTTCCCTCTTCGGCAGAATCTATCTGGGAGCGGCAAGCTCCTTCACGCCGAGCCTTGATCACATCGTCAACACGTTTGCCTTTACGGAGCAGTCATGTCACTTTCTCATGATTCGGATGACTCGTGTTCAACGCCAGTCTTTCTCCAGTACTCTGATCGGGATTCAGCTTCCAAGTGCGGATGTTGGCCATCGTCGTCTTGGGTGCAGCTCTGACTGAACGCGCGTCTCCACCCTTCCCGGTCGCAATCCTTGTCGCGCCAGCTGGCGTAGCTTCGCGCTTCATAACATGCCGCTGTACTTCAGAAGATACCAGAAGCCTCATAGAATTCAGAACGCGCGCCCTCGGCTTCTTATCATCAGCAGGCACTGGCCTACGTCCAGCTTTCTCATGAAGATCAATGCCCGCACACGCATCCAATCCCTTTCCTTCTTCTCCGCAATCCACCAGCTCCATCATATCCTGTCATGCGGCGCTTGCGGTTGCCCTGCCTTCGGCGCGCTTTGACGCGGAGAGTCTGCCGGACGTCGTTATTTTGAGAAACCTTCTTCGCCGACAGGGATAACAGCAGTCACCAGGTGGCCCTGGGGCATGTTAGTCCTCCATCTCGACGTCCCCCTCATCCTCCTCGAACGCATTGTTTGGTGAAGCCCTCCCAGGCTTTGTGCTTGGCCTCATTGAGGTCGTTCGCGCTGCTTTTGCGGGGCCTTTGCAGGGCACGCAACAATTCCACAACTGAAGTTGGCAGGCCATGTAGTTCTGGGTGCAAGCTGCAGCAAGGTCTCCTCGAAAAGCCAAATTCGCTTCCCCGTCTTCGGAATGCTCGCAACGTTCGTCAATCCACGTTGGACCGTCCATACTGACAGATCTTCTGGAGCCGCCCACTCAGCCGGCGCACGTTGGAAAGCACATCTGGATGAAATATCACATCCCACTTGCATGTCACCCGATACTCCCAAGGATCTATCATCACTTGGTCTGTTCATGCGACGCCCATGCACTGGTTCGCTCGCCACCACATCGCTGGCCCAATAAGCGTCGTCATTCTCGTTCAATCGCTGTCTGAACCATCTCGGCATCAGGTGTGACCTTTGATGCTCACGACAGACCCCATATAAACAATTCCACATCCATAGTCGCATGCAGCCCCGCCGATTTCACGATTCGGATCGCGATGATATGTCCTGTTGTAAGTGAGCGCCCCTTCGGATCACGCAATGTGCTGAATGATATCAGCATTGAAAAAAGTGTTGGCGAACTCGCTGGTCGTTGAAGAACACTCCCAACAATGTCAACACGGCCAACAATTTTGGAACAAGTCAGGCGCAGAACTGGTCGGGCTGCTCGGCACACTGTATTCTTTATCGTCCTGAGCTCCTTCCGGTACGCCGTGACGCTTAGGTGCCTTCTCACCCTCGCTGATGATCTGGCACTTGCATGGTTTGACATTTTGCCCTTCACTGTCATCACCTCATCCGTTACTTTCCTCGTCACAGGCCCCGACATATAAAAACATGAACGTAGCGGATGCCCGCGGATTCTGGCATCCGCCCATACTGTTGCACACGATGACGGGCAGCTTGTCGTAGCTACGCTCGGCCAGAGACTGCGTTATTCAAATTGGTGTGCCGGCGTGCCCCCGCAGGCCAAGGCCAACAATCTTGATGTGGGTTGGGTTTTCTGCGCCGGCAGCTTCCGAGTTGACGCGGCCGCCTGCGCAAGCGTGTTCGACTTGCCAAACTTCAGAAGCGTGTTCGAGTTCCCACGTTTGCCAAAATGTTTTGTCCCCACATCTTTCGGACAACCCGAACGCATAAAGTATTACAGGGCTTATCCCATGGCAACAACGAGCCCTGCCCACCAGAGCGCGCTAGTTTACCAACAACCGTCGTTAATTTTGGTGGCCTGCAAAGCCACCTCGTCTGTGCGGTTCCCCTGTCCGCGTCGAGTTCTGACACACCTTTTCTCCGCCGAGCCACCACCCAAGAGAGGGACAACTCGATCATATTCTTCTGGAAGCAAAACTGCGGATCCGCCGCCCATGTATCCGAGGATGACAGCATCCACTTGTGAAAACAGTACTACCTCATCGTCGCTGATTTGATACACCTTCTTGATGTCGATGGGGCCAGGGCCCAGTCAGGAAAAGGTTTTGTTTACCTTGTGGACACGACGGAAGTATGCAGCGTACTTGGCAAAATGGCCATACAGATCGCCGCTGCCATTATCAGATAAGGAACCCTCCAGGATTTGAAGCCTCCTGTGCACATTCCTTAGCCAAAACTCCCACAATATTCCCTGGACCTCTCGCGGGGTACGTCCTGACCAAGATCTCGAGGCATATCCATTCGTGGCGACGAGGGCCCCAACAAAGGCGAAAAGGATGGCGGCATCGGTACCCGTCAAATCTTGCACCATCCCTGGGTGCGTGGGTGAAATCGGATTCCTTGGCAGGGTTTGTGTTGGTTTGTTGTTTTCGGTTGTTGATGTAGTTGTAGGTGTAGGTGTAGTTGTACTTGTAGGTATTGGTGTTGTTGTTGGTGCTGTTGTTGTTGAATTCCCCGCGGTGACCGATGCATTTGCCCAAAAAACAAGGAGAACACCCTGGCTTCAGAATGGAAAACACGGTGTCACCAAACTGCGCCCCGGGCCTCCGGTTTACAACAACAACGGCTTCCGCCTGATAGTTCCTCACAAGTGATTCCAAAGTCGCGCTCTCGCGCGGGATTTCCTTGCAAATTATGCTGGAATCGCGCTCTCGCGCGATATTCCTTACAAATTACTCAAACGCCGCACCTTCGCCACGCAGGAATCACGCTCTCGCTGCGGATTTCCTCACGATCCATTTGGGAATACTATCGCTCGAGACTTCCTCGTGACTTATACAGGACGCACGCTTCAGCAACCCGCCTGTTCGACCTGGCCGCCTGGGCCCGCTTTCCCGACCCGCCCGTCAAAGTCTACCCGCCCGATCTGCCCGTCTGGTTCTGCCACGTGCTTTCTGCTCCTGGCCCCGCTCGTGCTACTGTTTCTCTCTTTCTCTCTCGTGTTCCATTATGCTCACTCCCCCTGGTTCCTTCCTTCCATCTGTCCTCTCGTCCCCCGCCTTAAGGGCTGCACGAGATACGCATTGCAGGTAAAAGATGTACCCCCCAAAGGGGTACGTTTGAAGACGAAGACGGCGGGGACCGAGGTTTTGGGATACATGTGATGCATGGCGCACGGGCGAATCACAGCGAACATTGTTAGTGTCCTTGGTTTTGATGTTCTTGCTGTGTTTGTTGTTGTGGTGGTGGTGGTTGTTGTTGTTCATCTTGTTGTTGAATTCGCGTTCTGGTCGACATTAGTATTGTCGATCCCAGCTCCGCATCGCAAGTTTCAATTAAAATGCTTCCCCAGGGGCTCGCACCCTGTTTATTACAATCGAAAGAGAACGGCCACCAAACTGCGCCCCTGGCCCCCGGTTTACAACAACAGCGGCTCCCGCCTGCTACTTCCTCTCAATGGATTCCCAAGTCGCGCTCTCACGCGAGACTGCCTCACAATGTATGCAGGAATCGCGCTCTCGCGTGAGACTTTTTCGCGATTTGTTCAAACGTCGCGCCCTCGACACTCGGGAATTACGCTTTTGTTTGTGGATTTCATGACGATTCATTTGGGTATCGCGCGATCGCTCGAAACTTCCTCGCGACTCATACAAGACTCACGCTTCAACAACCCGCCTGCTCGACCTGGCCGCCTGGGCCCGCTTTCCTGACCCGCCCGTTAAGGTCTACCTGCCCGATATGATCGTCTGGTTCTGCCACGTGCTTTCTGCTCCTGGCCCCGCCCCTGCTACTCTCTCTTGCTCCGTCCTCCTCCCTCCCCGTGGTTCCTTCCTGGCATCCGTCCTATCTTCCCCTGCTTTAGGGGCCGCACGCAGTACATGGTGCAGGTAATAAATATAACCCTAAGGGAATACGATCGATGACGAAGAAGGCTGGTATCGAGGGTTGCGGACATACGTGATGTACGAGGGTGAGTTTCGGATACTTAAAAGCGAACCGTCTTCAAAATAGTATTGGTGTCGCTGCTCTTGTTGTAGAGCTCTCCTCGCTGCAAAATGATTATTGTTGATCTCTCCCTCCGCGGCACATGGCATTTGTTCAATTGAAATGCCCCTCCTGGGGATCGCATCCTGTTTTTCATCAGGGGAAGTCTTGGGTCTCAGAATGGCGTCTTTGGCCTCTGGTTTACAACAACAGCGGTTCCGGCCTGATATTTCCTCACAGCGTATGAAGAATCGCGCTCCCGACTGGGACGTATGAAGAATCGCGCGCTCGCGTGAGACTTCCTCGCCATTTATTCAGACGCCGCGCCCTCGACACTCAAGGATCACGCTCTCGCTGTGGATGTATTCCGATTTGCTTGGGAATCGCCGTATCGCACGAGGCCTCGCGATTCATGCAGAACGCACGCTTCAGCATCCCGATATTTCTGTGTTCCATTTGTTTCCCTCCCCCGTCCATGCGTCCCTCCTCCCCCCTGCTTCAGTGTCTGTACCAAGTACACGCGGCAGGTAAGGAAGATCTACCCCCAAGGGGGTACGATCGAAGACGAAGCAAGCGGGTATCGAGGGACTGGGATGTACGTTTTGAACAATTTCACGCGAGCAGATAAGAGCGAACAATTTGATAATGACTGTTGTCGTGATTGTTGTTGTTGCTGCCATCGTCGTCCCCCCCTGGCGACCCATCCGCGACCCACCCGCGACCCACCCCGCGACCCCCCCCGCGGCCCACCCGCAACTCACCCGCGACCCACCCAGGACACGCCTCGCGCCCGCCCCCTCACTGACACCCGCGGTTGCGGGGTGCTGCCACGGTCGGAACCTTGGGATAGCGTGTTGCCACAGCGGCCCAAGCGACACGCTATGCCTCGCGAGCGGATCGCGCGCCGTTCCGCTCCGCGGGACGGGAGGCTCGGGAGCGGCCAAGAGGGGGGTGTCCAAGAGGGGGGGGTGCAAATCATGACCGGCGGCATGTGCGCGGCCCAGCGGGGGGGCCTGGGACGTAATGAAATAAGAAGAGGCGCCATGAAATCTAGGGAAACATCATGACCCCCGCCATGATATCCCCCCCCCTAGTCATTACCCCCCTCTTTGCCGCCCCCGAGAAAGGCTCGGGACGTGCACGCCCCGGGACCGCAGCGTGCCGCTCCGGAGCGCGGCGGGCCCGAGCAGGCGGCGAGCCACACGCCATCCAGAGGTTCCCGACGGCCACCGCTGCTTCCCCCGGAGGCTCCCGCTGTCCACCCAGCGCCTCGTGCCGCGCCCCTTCTGCAGCTCCTGGGAAGACCACAAGGTATCCATGCTGCTGCTCCCCTGACCTCTCCCGGGGTGCGCTCTGGCTGCGAGTTCGGGGCGGATCCAGCGGTGGCGCCGAGGGCCTCCCAGGAGGCTGGAGAAGGGGAAAACGGGTGAGGGGTAGAGGAGGTGGAGGAGGTGGAGGAGAAGGAGGAGGAGGAGGAGGAGGAGGAGGAGGGAGGAGGGAGGGAGGAGGAGGAGGAGGCAGGAGGAGAGGGAGGAGCAGGAGGAGGAGGAGGAGGAGGAGGAGAGGAGGAGGAGGAGGAGGAGGAGGAGGAGGAGGGGAAGGAAGGAGAAAAAGGGGGGAAAAAAGGAGAAAGGAGAAGGAGGAGGCAGGAGAGGGGGAGGGGAGGAAGAGAAGGGGGAGACGAAGGAGGAGGAGAGGAGGAGGAGGAGGGGAGGAGGAGGAGGAGGAAGAGGAGGAGGAGGAGGAGAGAGGATGAGGTATGGAGGAGGAGGAGGGAGGAGGAGGAGGAGGAGGCGGAGGACGGAGGAGGGAGGGAGGAGAGAGGAGGAGCGGAGGAGAAGGAGGAGGAGGCGGAGGGAGGAGGAGTCGGATGGGCGGAGAGAGGGAGGAGGGAGGAGGAGGAGGAGGAGGAGGAGGGGAGGAGAGGGAGGGAGGGAGGAGGTGAAGAGGAGGAGGAAGAGGAGAAGGAGGAGGAGGAAAAGGAGGAAAAGGAGGAGGAGGAGGTATCGGTACCTCTTCCTCCTCTGCAGCTCCGTCAGCTTCGCAAGGTACTGCCGTACCGCGAGCGCCCGCAGGCGCGCCTCCCCGCGCTCGGCCGCCAGCACGAGCGCATCACCCTCCGGGCACGGCCCGAAGCCGGCGAGCTGCAGCAGCGGCGGGCCCTGGGGGTGCTCCGCGAACGTCTGCTGGAATGTGCTGCTGCTGCACACGAGCCTGGACTTATGTTGTTCCCGTCGTACTGACGGACCGCATCCCAGCAACAATTTCGAGCGCCCAGAAAAGGTATCGAAATGACTAGTGTCTGCCCGACACGCTGGCGAAGTGCCGAACGACAATCGCCTCCCAGGGCCCGACACGTGAAAACCCTCAAGTTTCGGTACTTTCCTGGTGCTCGAAATTCTGTCCAGTGATCAAGGCTATGGGAGGTTGGAACATGAGAAGCCTGGACCAGCGGTGGATGTCGGCGCTGCCAAGGTTCTTGAACACCTGAGCGGCTGAAGAGAAGGGGATCTGTCTCGACCCCCTATCCACGCTTCGTGGAGTTTTCGACTGGACTAAAAAATGTTGGGGCCAGCCCTGGGATATACGATGGGGGGCGTCCATCCTCGATAGGGCTGCGTCCGCATATCCCCTGGGGGAGGGGGGGTCTCAGGGTTCCCCCCAAGGGATGTCTTGCGCAAGATGACGGGCAGCTTACGCGCAGTGGTCCGCACAGTCGGACCCGCTTGTCTGCGCCGCTGACCTGGTCCAACACCTTGCAGAGCTTCGAGCACATCATCACCGTGCGCTCGTAGGATCTGCCCTCAGGGGGGCCGTCCAGCGCCGCGCCAACGAGCTGCGAGGCGGCCTGGAACACCTGCGGAACCCGAAGCGCACGCAGAACTGCAAAGAAGCCCAGGGACACACAAACAATTTTTGAGCTGCGGGGCGAGAGCGAACCTCTTCCGCTAAAAGAGGGACACACAAACAAATACATAAAAATAATAGGATAGTTTTCCCATCTCTTCAATATTGTTGTCTTCCCCCCCCCACTTCCTATACTTTCCCCGATCTTTTCCTGGAAGTCGACGATCCATTGCGTCTGTGTGCGTCGCTCCCCCCTGACATATCGACGGCCGGGCACTCCTGCCTGGTGTGCCGGCGGCCCCAGCGACACGCGGCGCGCTGCTGCCAGCGGGCAGCGTGCCGCTCCGCAGCTGCGGGGCGGGAGGCCGGGGGACAACTCAAGCCCGAGTCGTTCTTGGACGGTCCTGCTGGGGCCCGTGGAGGGCCCCCGGAGGCCGGACATAAATGGCCCCAGACTGGCCGCTGAAAAATAATTGTCGGAGCCGCGGATCTCTGGGTAGATGCTTGTGCAACGGCTTCCTCTTGCTGCCACACACACACCGTTGCTTGTGCAACGGCTTCCTCTTGCTTGTGCAACGGTAGATGCACACACACACACACACACACACACAAACACCGTTGCTGGCCAGGCCCATCCTGAGCCCCTGATCGGTGCATACGCCCTCCGACCTTGGCCAGGAAGGTGTATGCACCCATCCTGGGTCAAAGATGGGCATTGCCAGGAACGGTGCATGTGCATAGTTTTCTCCGCCTGGTTCAGGAGCAACCAGAATGTTGTTGAGCTCAACGCCCGCACAGCCTTGGTGAACACAGCAGCGGTGGCTGGGACAGCGCTGCTGGTAGTGAGGGAGACCTCATTGACCGAAAAAAGACCTCCAGCAGCCCCATCGGCTAGGAAGCACAGGCCACACGACGGACGACCGCCACGTGGCCAGAAACAAAGCAAGAGAAAAACACTCCTGCGCCGCAGCAGGGCATACGGTCGGGGAGGGCAAGAGCAACCAGAAACAACGCAACCATAAGACTGCGGAAATGCCCGCGCGGACTTCAGGGCTCTGCGCTGGACCCCCCCCCCGTGGCGCGCGGCGCGCCCGAGTGGGCGGCAGGCAGCGGCGGCGCGGCCAGGGAGGCCCAAGGCCGACCCGAGAGAATCCGCGCGGAGCTCCAAAGGTTGATGTTCATGTTCGTGCCGTCTTCTCCCTTATCGGCTCCTCGCAGAGAGAAGAGAACAAAACAAAACAAGAAGCACCGTCTCGCGAACGCACCCAAGGAATATGAACACCGAGCAGGACAGGGCTGCTCAGCAGACGCCCAGGGCCGCTTCGTAAACGCCGATTCTTTAACGGGCGAAGAACGGTGTAACATAAATTCTTTCGCTGTAGGGGGCGCCTGTCCCAGGGCGGCTGGAAAGTTTATATCCCTACGGTGCCACCGTAAGGGCATAAACTTTCCAGCCGCCCAGGGACAGGCGCCCCCGACAGCGAAAAAATGTATGTTATACCGTTCTTCGCCCGTTAAGTTCGGCTGCTAACAGAGAGACTAGGAAGAAACAAACATAACAAGAAGCACCGTCTCGCAGACGCACCCAAAGGAAGGAACACCGAACAGGACAGGCTGCTCAGTAGACGCCCAGGGCCGCTTCGTAAACGCCGATTCTGGGAGCCAGGATACATGCGAACCCTACCCCTAACCCCCACGACTTCTGAGGGGGAGGGT
>CAUYUJ010009047.1:441653-447450 GCA_963575745.1 Prorocentrum cordatum | reverse complement strand
GTAGTAGTAGTAGTAGTAGTAGTAAGTAGTCGTAGTAGTAGTATTAGTATTAGTAGTAACAGCATTAGTAGTAGTAGTAGTAGTAGTAGTAGTAGTAGTAGTAGTAGTAGTAGTAGTAGTAGTAGTAGTAGTAGTAGTAGTAGTAGTAGTAGTAGTACTCGTAGTAGAAGTAGTAGTAGTAATGGTAGTAGTAGCCCTGAGTCGCCGAAAGATCGTTCCAAGACGCCCAAGATGGCCTCCAGACGGCCGTAGCGCCAAGAAGCCGCGGGGAGACTCAGGAGGCCCTCCAAGAGCCTGAACAAGCAAAAACCTCCCAGGCATTCGTCAGCCCAGGGCCTCCTGGAACGCCCCGGCGCCCAATGAATTGGCGAGCTAAAAACGTGCGCCGAGCCCAAGCGGGAGCGCAACTTTGAGAAAATTTCGCTCGGCGCCCAAGCGAGAAGGTCATTTCATTCACTTCGAGCGGGGGGGGGGGGGGCCGCGCCCAATTCTTGCCATGCACTTTTGCGGGGTGGGCGACAAGCACAGCTATGTGGGCAAGCGGAAATCAGCATGGCATTGCTTCTGACAAGTAAGGTGGCCCCTCCCGCCTTGGGGTTGCCCCAGAAGTCCGCGCGCGATGTGCGCCGCGCCCCGTTCCTGCCACGCATTTCGCATCGTCGACGGAAGACAGGCCATGATGAAAGGCAAAACGGCAACTCTGCATTGTTTTTTACAGTCAGGATGGGAGGGCCCGCAGCCCGCATGGACGTCCGCGCGCGATGCGCGCCGCGTCCCATTCCTGCCACATATTTCGCACCGTCGGCGACAAGGCAGGCCATGCTGAGAGGAAAAAACGGAAACTTTGTATTGATTTTTTTAAACAGTCAGCAGGATGGGCGGGCCCAGATTGACGGCCGCGCGCGATGCGCGCCGCGTCCCATATGTGCGCAGCGTCCCATTGCTGCCACATATTTCGCACCGTCGGCGACAAGGCAGGCCATGCTGAGATGAAGAAGCGAAGACTTTGTATTGATTTTTTACAGTCATGATGGGCGGGCCCAAATTGACTGCCGCGGGCGATGCGCGCCGCTTCCCATTCCTGCCACGCTTTTCGCATCGTCGACGACCAGAAAGACGATGTTGAGAAGAAGAACGGCCACTTTGTATTTATTTTTTACCGTCCGGTTGGGAGGTCCCGGATTGGGCCGCTATCGGCCGGAATACGAGGTAGGTGGGGGTATAATAAGGAACAAGGATGTGGCCCCCTAAGGATGGCTCTTCAGCCCTTCGAGCCTCGAGCAGCACGGCCTGCGGGTCCGCCACGGACCCGTCGACGACCACGGCCACTGCACGCCGCCCCGCGCCCGCGGGAGGCGCTCCCGCCGCTGCCCGCTCTCTCTCGGCCGCGGCCCCCTCGCCGGGGCCCGCCTGGGCCGCCGCGGCCTCCCCCTCGGCGCCGGGGCCGGCGCCCTCCGGCGGCGGCGCTCCCGCCGCGCCCGCGGCCGCCGCCTCGCCGGCAGCGCCCGGCGCCGTCCGAAGGCGGCGCCCTGCGCTGCCGCGCCCGCGCCGCGGACGCGGCCGCGGGCCGTTGGCGCCTCGTCGGCGGCGCCGGCGCCGCGCGACGGCGGCGCCTGCGCGGCCGCCGCGGCCGCGGCCAGCGGCGGGCAGGCCGTCGGAGGGCGCCCCGCGCCCGTGCGCGTCGAGGGCGCCCTGTGCCGGGCCAGCGGCACGCGTCGTCGACCGGGGTCGTCGCCACCGCCGCCGTCGTCCGTCGCCGGTTGCCTTCGTCATCGCCGTCACTGTCGGCGTCGGCGTCGTCGTCGTCGTCGTCGTCGTCGTCGTCGTCGTCATCGCCGTCGTCGTCGTCGTCGTCGTCATCGCCGTCGTCGTCGTCGTCGTCGTCGGCGTCGTCGTCGTCGGCATTGTCGTTGCCGTCACCGTCGCCGTCGCCGTCGTCGTCGCCGTCAATGTTGCCGTCGCCGTCGCCGCCGCCGTCATCGCCGTTGTCGTTGCCGTCGCAGTCGCCGTCGCCGTCACCGTTGTCGTCGCCGTCGCCGTCTCCGCCGCCGTCACCGTCGCCGTCGCCGTCACCGTCGACGTTGACGCTCTCCTCCTCCTCCTCCTCCTCCTCCTCCTCCTCCTCCTCCTCCTGATTCTCCTCATCTATGCGCGCCTTCGCGGCCGGCGCTCCTTCCGCGTCCCCGGCGTTGCCTCGTCCTGCATGGCCGCTCGGGGCGGTCTCGGCGATCTTCTTCCTGAGCTTGATGATGTGGCCTGGGACCATGCCGACCTGAGCTGCCCATGCCCTGAGCTCTGGGCGTTGCAACTGTTTCGCACCAGGCGCTTTCGCCCGCTTCTGGGCACCGGGGCCATCACACATCGACCTGGCTTCCGGTCGTGATGTTTTACTATCTTGACCCGCAGGGTTGACACGGAGCCCAGCATACAGCTGGAACACGTAGGGCTGGCGGATGCGTGTGTCAAATCGTGAACCCACTTAGTGCCGAGCCAACACGCACCACCTTCCGAATGGACGGCTCGAGCACTGTACGTATTGCGTTTTTGTAGCACTGGCGCAGACCAGGGCAACTAAGGTCCCGACGTCGCGCATGTGGCTCTCCTCCATGTCCCTGACGACGTCCATGCAGTCGAAGCCGTGCTCCAGGAAGGGGCCCAGGTACCGGTCGAGGCCCGAGCTGGCCAAGAAGGCCTCCACCTCTGCCGCCTCTGGGCTGAGGGGGGCGGCGTCGCCTTCGGGCGGCGCGAACAAGGAATTGAGGGGACGAGGGGGCGGCAGTCTTGGAGGGGCAGGGGTCTCAGCACAGAGGGAGCAACAAACACAAACAAGCATCAACGGTCGGAGGTCCGCGCGGATCTCGAGGAGTGGGGGCCAGCGCGGACCCATGACACCCGCGCCGAGCCTCGAAAGTCTATAACTATGTTTGTGCAGGGTGCTCCTTCCTGGTGAAGAAGGGACCCGAGGCTGCCCAGATGGCTCCTGCAGTGGAGGCCTCCCTGATGGGGTCGGAGCAGAAGGGGTCGGACGACCGCGCCGCGTCGCCGATACATCGGCGGTGCGTCGGCGATACGCCGGCGATGCATCGTCGATGCACCGGCGATGCGTCGTCGACGTCGGCGCGACGCATCGGCGACGTCGACGCGAAGCAAAACGGGCTACACATCGAGCCGCATCGGCGATGCGTCGCCGATGCGGCGCGATCCCCCCGACCCCATGAGCTCCGACCCCATCTGGGAGGCCTGTACATATGGCGGACTTCGGAAACCCTGAACCCAAAAGCGTTTACAGTAAGCCTCTTGGGGGCACATTTGTTACTGCCGCTTCCGCTGGCTTCCGCCCGCGGAGGCGGCCTCGTTTTACTTCCGCCAGCCTTCCGCCGCCCTTCCGCCGAGGAAGAGACGACACCTCCTTCTATCCTCGAAGGCATGGCCGTCTTCGGAACGTCCCAAACGGCTCCTCAAGAGAACCTCTGACAGTCCCCTCCGCCTTCTCAGAGGCCCCCCCCTCCCGTCTCTCGCCCCCAGGGGCCGTTTTGGGGCCTCTTGGGGCCTGTCTCGTGGGCCTCTTGGAGGCCTCTTCGGGGCCTCTTCGGGGCCTCCTGGGAGTTTTCTTGGGGCCTCGTGGGGGCCTCGTGGGGCGGAACGCTCGATTTGTTGGTTATGTTTCCTCTCTTGGGCCCCTCCTGGGGGCCGTCTTGGGGCCCTCTTGCCCTGACCTTCCAGGAGGGCTGAAAAATAGCGCCAGGACATCGACTTCCTAATTCCTGTCGAGGTTTAAGGCAGTCCGGATGGGTTTATCATAGGTCTGGAGTGCTATTTTTTGGCACTCTGGAAGGTCAGGGTGGCTGCATCGTGGGGGCTTCGTGGGGGCTTCGTGGGGCCTCGCGGGAGTTTTCTTGGGGCCTCGTGGGGGCTTCGTGGGGCGGAACGCTCGACTTGTTGGCTCTGCTTCCTTTCTTGGGCCCCTCCTGGGAGGGGCCCTCTTGGATGCATCGACCTCCCTCCTCCCTCCTCCCTCCTCCCTCCTCCCTCCAAGAGGGCCTCCTCCCTCCTCCCTCCTCCCTCCTTCCTCCTCCCTCCTCCCTCCTCCCTCCAAGAGGGCCGTCCTGGGGCCCCACTTGGCTGCCCCGACCTCCTGCCGTGCGGGGCCCCCGAGAGGCCCCCGAGGCCCTCCCGCGGGGCGCGGCCGCGCTCCTCCTGGAGAGCCGGCAGCTCGCGCTGCCGGGGCCCGGCGCGCCCCCGCCCCCCCCCGAGGCCGAGGAGACCGCCAGCATCGGCTATACGTAAGAGGTGACCCTGGGTACTGCGGGATGACGATTGGTAGAAGACATGGGGGAGAACGATGAAAAACCATCGTTTTCTGCTGTTTCTGCACCCCGCTGCTGTTGACCCCGCTCCCTTCTCCTTGACCCCTTCCCTCCCAACCCTCCGCTTCGGCCCCGTCTGGCCCGTCGGCTATACGTGAGAGCGACCCTGGGTAAGAGTGACGACGACGACGACGAACACCACGACGACGACGACGACGACGACGACAACGACGAAGACGACGACGGCATCGGCGGCGGCGGCGTCGACGACGATAACGACGACGACCACCACCACCACGGCAGCCACGGCGTGCCCTCTCCCGGCACCCCTAACGACGACGACGACCCACCTTTTTTGTGGAGGGATTGCAGCCACTGGCTATACGTAAGAATGACCCTGGGTAAGAGTGACCTTTGGTACGCGACTTTGGGGGGGCCGCGGGGGGTACCAAACCTGGGCGCGCAAGCAGCGGCCGCTGCTTCGTTCTCGGCCATCTGGGGACCCATCTGTGCCCGCACCAAAGGTCACTCCGGCGAAGGGTCACTCTTACGTCTAGTCGAAACAGCCTCCCGCCGTGCGAGTAGGAGATCGACTAGAGAATCGATGCATCCCGGAATGGGCTTCCTCGCCGATGTCTGCGAGAAGAGCACGCAGCATGTTCGCAAGGTTGCAAACATTCTGCATCATTGTCGTCGCTTCGGCGCAAATTCGAATTCCGGGGTGAAGCAGTTGTGCAGTCGATCTCCGATTCGAGTCGCGATTGCGTGCGACATCGCTAAAAATCACGCCCGGAGCCCCAGACCCAAGTTTTCTGCGTCAGTCTTCTGGCCGGATCGATCTGTGAGGGTCCTGGGGCCCGAGAAAAGGATCGGGACGCCAGGATCTCAGGGAGTGTTTGTAAGTCCACGAACCTTCTGCCTCATTGTCCTCGTTTCGGCGAAAATTCAAAGTCTGGCGAAAAAAAACAATTCTGTGGTCCGTCTCCTGCCCGAGTCGTGCGTTGCGCCACGGCGCGGGCGAGACTGGGCCCCCCCTCCTCCTCTCCCCGAGGAGGCGCCCCTTGCTTGAAGGGGCCCTGGGACAGGCGAATACATGCACACAAGTACAACAAATCCAATATTTTCCAATCTTTTCGGGGTGTTTTTTGTCTTCCCCCCCCCCACTTCCCATATTTCCCCATATTTTCCGGGGAATCGGCGATGCATTGTGTCTGTGCGTTTTTGTCCCTCATGATTGCCGTGCGCAGGACGTAAAACAGGGCTAGGATCGGGATCAATCGCTCCAGAGCGTTCCGGAGCGCTCCCAGAGCGTTCCGGAACGCTCTGGAGCGGCCGCGGCGCCCGATACATCCTCCAAACCCGCCGATTCTCAAAGATTTCGAATTATCCCGATCTGATTTTGTCCCGATCTTCGCGTCGTTTTAAGGGCGCCCGTCGCCCGCGGGCGTGGCGGCCGCCGCGGCGGCGCCGCCCGCGGGCGCCCCCGCGGC
>CAUYUJ010009047.1:434153-436653 GCA_963575745.1 Prorocentrum cordatum | reverse complement strand
GCCGTCGTCGGTCGTGCTGCCTGGACGGGGGGGAACTGGGAGAGGCCTGGCGTGGTGAGGTGGCCTGGTGGGGCGGCGTAAAACAGGGCTACGATCGGGATCAATCGCTCCAGAGCGTTCCGGAGCGCTCTCAGAGCGTTCTGGAACGCTCTGGAGCGGTCGCGGCGCCCAATACATCCTCCAAACCCGCCGATTCTCAGAGATTTCGAGTTATCCCGATCCGATTTTGTCCCGATCTTCGCGTCGTTTTACGGCGAGTCACGGCGGCGGCCCGCGGCGTCCCGCTGTGCCCAGCAGGCGGGAGGCGTGCCGCTCCGCTCCGCGGGGCAGGGCGGGGGGAACGGCTCGAGACGTGGACGCCCGGGGGCCTGATGACTGGGGCGTGGCTTGCGCGTCGCGCCGCAGCGTGGTAGGCCAGAGCTGGCAGCGCGACGCGCCGACCCACAGCTCCTCACCGTGGAGGCCCTCCCGGCCGGCCCAAGAGGGCGTCAGCCCCGCTCCTGGGCCAAGCATGGGCCTGGCAAGGGGCGGTGGGGACGTGTGGACCTCGTCGTCCCACGGCGACTCGGAAGCCCACGCGCCGGCGCCGCCAAAGGGTGGGGGGCCCTTCTCGCGGGCGTCGTCGTTGTCGTCGTGGGTGTGGGTCGTCGTCGGCGAGCACCCCATGCGGTCGTCGCCGACATCGTCGATGGTCGTCGGTCGCCTGTCGTCGCCCACCATCGGTCGCTGGCAGATGTGGTCGTCGGCCGGTGGTCGGTCGTCGGCGGCCAGGTCTGTCGCAGCCGTTGGCGCACGCAGTCGCTCGTCGGTCGCCGACTGTCGTCGGACGCCCGACGTCAATCGTCGTCGTCGTCGTCGTCGTCGTCGTCGTCGTCGTCGTCGTCGTCGTCGTCGTCGACATCGACGTCGTCGTCGTCGTCGTCGTCGCCGCCGCCGCCGCCGCCGTCGTCGTCGTCGTCGTCGTCGTCGTCGTCGTCGTCGTCGTCGTCGTCGTCGTCATAGTCGCTGCTGTCCTCGTCCTCCCCCCCCCTGCTCCCGCTCCCTTCCCTTCCCCCCCCGTCTCCCTGCCCCCCCCCGCTGCCCCCGCCCACTTCTGCCCGCTTCAGCCCCCTCGCCCTCCGCCCTCTCCCTCTTCTTCGCCCTTCGCCCTCCGCCCTCTCCCACTTCTGCCAGCTCCAGCCCCCTCGCCCTCGCCTCTCCCTCCGTTGATCCAATGTGCGGCCCAAGGGGCCCCGACCCGTTCCCCAGGGCCCGCTCTTCTTCCACGGCCCACCTTTGGCGGTCCCGCGGGGCCCACTCACGGGCCCCCGGGGGCCGACATCAAGGACAAACCGCGGGAGCTAAACGAACCACGGGGAAGGAGGAGGGGCCACGGAACCATGGAGAACGGACAAGCGGCACCCGCGCGAGTGGTCTGCCTCACGCAGAGTGCTGCCCCATCGCAGAGCGGGCCGCCCTCCGCCCCCGCACGGGGAGACCGCCCTCCTCGCGTGCAGGAGAGGCCGCTCGCTCATCGGCGAGGAGCCCACGCAACGCGGTCGAGGTGCAGGTCAGCGCCACGTCGCCCCGCGACTCGCGGCTCATGCGTGATGGCGGTAGGAGGAAGATTCCTCCTGTAGAGGGACCATCCTAACGCTGCCCCTGCCCTTCCCATCCCTGGCTTCTGGGCAAAGAAAATTCGGACCTCTGATGGCCCTTCGTGTCGACCCTGGCACCCCTCCGAAACGCTCTCGACGAGGCGCAGCGGACGAGAAAACCACTCGGGGCCTCGAAACCTTTCGACACCATCTCCGAAACCTGTCGAGCACTTTCAGCCCTGAACCCGAGAACCAAAAAAGGCATAAACATAAACGTTTGAAGGTCCGCGCGGATTTCTTGGATCTTCGCTGGACCCCCCTCCCTGGCGCGCGAAGCCCGCCAGGGGCGGCGCCGGAGGCGCCGCCAGAGGGGTCCCAGCACAGTTCTAAGAAACCCGCGCGGACCGCCAAAAGTTTCTGCTTATGCTGTTGGTGATCTTCGATGAACCCTGAGCCTAGCCTCCAAGGGTCGATGCACCTCCCCCTGAGCCAATCCTCCCCGAACGCAGCCCCCGAGAGAGTGCGGTCCGGGGCTCGCTGGGTCCGGCCGCGGAAGGCCCCCCCCGCGCCGCGCCGGCGGGGGGACTGCGGGCTGCGGTCGGGGGGCGTCGAGACGAGGAGGGCGAGGGAGGGGACTCACGGAGGACCGGGGGTAGGTAGCGGACGGGGGTCGCGGACGGAGAAGGGGGTGGGGAGCAGAATGGAGGAGAAGGGCGATTGAGGAGGAGGACGGGGGTGGACGAGGAGGAAGAGGAGGACGGGGTGACGAGGACGAGGGAGGAACGAACAAACGAACGCCGGAGTCGTGCGTGCACCTGCAGGGGAGGACGGGTGAGGAGGACGGTGAGGGAGGAGGAAGAGGAGGAGGAGGCGGAGGAGGAGGAGGAGGGGGAGGAGGGGGAGGAGGAGGAGGAGGAGGAGGA
>CAUYUJ010009047.1:403234-434053 GCA_963575745.1 Prorocentrum cordatum | reverse complement strand
CCTCCTCCTCCTCCTCCTCCTCCTTTTCGTCCTCCCCCTCCCCTCGCCCCCCCGCGGGCCCCAGGGATGTCCCTCAGAAGCCCTCCAAGTTCACCCCATTGCTCCCAGAGGTCTCTCTGTTCATCCTGGTTGTTCGCTTTGTTTCACTAATTATATGAATAGCCCCCATGAGCATAGTTTCGGAGGGGGCTGGTGGGGATACGCGAAACGTAAAGAGATCAACCAAAAAGCGGGAGATCGTCTTCGGATATGGGACATACAGCCATCGTGCTGCCATGGGGAACACCGGAGAAGGAATGAAGGGCCTGCTTTGGCCTCTACGAGCCTCGGCCACTAGAAGGTCCCCCGACCCAGACTCAAGCGACGGCCCGAAAATCAGAGCCCCTCTCTTGAAACCAAGGTGGTGTTTTTTTTCTCCAGCGACTCGGTTGGCTTCGGGGTCATAACGCGGCTGTCTAGCGGCCGCTCGGGACGATCCCGACACCCCCGCAGCGCTCTGGACGAGGTGCAGCTGATGGAGACCGCCCAGGGCTTCGAACAGGTTTTGACCAACTCCTGGAGACTCTCGAGACGAGGAGCGGCCAGAATATCATAGCGCCTCCTGAGCCACGGCGCAGGCGGCTGGGGGGGAGGCCAGGTCTGCGGTCTGGCGCGGATGCGCGGCAGGCGGGCATATCGCCGCGGGGTGCCGTCAGGTGAGGCCAGTGGCGTGCGCCCAGACGGTGCGCAGGCAAGGAGATGCGGCAATGTAGAGCAAGCGTGCTGCCGCCAGTGGGCCAATCGGCACACCCGGCAAGGCCTAGCGCAGCGAACGCGTGTTGCACGTGAGCGTCCGGGTGGGGTGGTCGTGAGGTGTGGCAATCCGCGGCAAACACCGCGCTGTGGAGGGCCAACCGTTACCCTCATCACCACTAATTACCATCATCGTCATCACCGTCATCGCCATCCTCGTCGCCGACTCCGCGAAGGAAGAGGAGGAGGAGGAGGAGGAGGAGGAGGAGGAGGAGGAGGAGGAGGAGGAGGAGCATCAGCAGAGCTGAGGGTGCGATGCTCTGCTCGGCAGCGCAGGCAGCGCCGTGAGCCCACGGGCGACCTCACAGCTTCGCTGGTTCTCAGGCCTCCGGGGAGAAACTGACGAGGGCCGCTCGGCCGGCCTCCAGGTGCCTTTCCTACATGTTGATGCAATCAGTGCCGAGGTGCAGCCGTCGACAGCGAATGCTCCCCGTCCTCGCCACAGTGAACGCCAAGGCCCCACCTCTCTGGCACCGTGGATCGCGAGCGACCGCGGGAGCCGCGCAGGGTGGATAAGGCGCCGGAGGCACGCGAGGTGGATGAGGCGCGGGCACTGGAGGTAGTGGGTGATGGAGTCCCGTTCGCGAACTTGCAACTGTCGACCTCGGGCGTGACGTGCATTCTCGAACTCGTGTGCCAGCCACCGGCCAGCATGCGCAGGAGCACCCACCTCCAGGAGGGTCCAATCTCCACTACGAGCATCTCCTCCCTGCACCTGCGAGAACTGAGATCAGGTGGTACAGCAGAAGCACCGAACCACGCCGTGAGCTTCTTCCTCAGCGTCAGCTCGAAGCTGTCTTGCAACCAGTGGGACTCGGGGGTCTTGATGTAGTGGCGCTGCGTCTTTGGTTTGGCGAGTGGTTCCGACTCGTCGTGCACCGCGCGGTGGGCGATGTCAGCACCACATACCAGATCACGATACTTCTGCTGTGGCACACTCTTCGCCTGTCCGCACGAGATCGCCATGAAGGGAGGACAAGGAGGGTAAGCAGCAAGGACGAGGAGGAGGAGGAGGAGGAGGAGGAGGAGGAGGATAAGGACGAGGAGGAGGAGGAGGAGGAGGAGGAGGAGGAGGAGGGGGAGAAAGGAAGCAAGAGCAACGTGGAGGACAAGGAAGGAGGGAAGAGGGAAGAGAAGTGTGCAACAGCAGAAGGATGTGCTCCTCGTACCTCTCCACGCCCAGTTTCCGCACGAGCTCCGCCGACAGCACGTAACCCCCGCCGTCGGCGTATCTCCGAAGCGCGGGAATGCAGGGGCACTCCTCCTCTCCCGCCCTCTCCCCGCCCTTGTCCTGGTGTTCCCCCTCCTCCTCGTCGTCCTCGACCTCCCCCTCCTCCTCCTCCTCCTCCTCCTCCTTCCTCCTCCTCCTCCTCCTCCTCCTCCTCTCCTCTCGGCAGCGGCCACGACGATCTGGCAGAGCACCACGTCGAGCCGGCTGCGCCTGGACGGCGATCTCTGTCAGAGATCGCCGTCTTGATGTTGTTACATAATAGATCGCAAGCATCGGTTTTATAAGCCCAAGAACTCGTATGAGCTCCAAGAAACACCAGGAGCTCGATTGAAACCGAAAAACGAACACAATCGTGATATACAAGCTTGAGCCTTGAGCCTAGGACGAAATGCAGAGGACAGGTGGTGGAAGAAAATGGAAGAGGCTGGAGACTTCCTCAGAATTCGGCTCAGAACATCCTTCAACCCACATCTCAGCCTCGCGTACCAATCCGCAGAGGCACACAGGCCAAGGACGTGCCAGTGTTCCCAAGCTTTAGAACACATCGCGACATCTCGCGCGCACATCCCCGCTAGCGCAGGGAGAGGATGAGGAGGAGGAGGAGGAGGAGGAGGAGGAGGAGGAGGAGGAGGAGGAGGAGGAGGGAGAGGAGGGAGAGGAAGGAGGAGGAGGAAAGGCGGATGAGGAGGAGGAGGAGGTCGAGGAGGAGGAGGAGGAGGAGGAGGAGGAGGAGGAGGGTGAGCAGCAGCAGCAGGAGGAGGAGGAGGAGGAGGAGAAGCAAGAGAAGCAACATGAAGCAGACATACATGGTTGGATGAGGGCGACGAGGCTTCGCCGAGGGCTGCGGCCGCCGTCGTCGCTCCGTCGGCCGAGCACGTCGTGTCACAGGCGGGCTCGCTGGCGAGTCCATCCCTCCATTCCTCCATTTTTTCTCCTCCCCCTCCTCATCCTCCTCCTCCTTTTCCTCCTCCTCCCCCCTCTCTCCACCTCTCTGTTTCTTCCTGCGACCCACACCACTTGTTTGATCAATCCTCCTCCTCCTCCTCCCCTCCTTCCTCCGTTCCTCTTCGTCTCTCCTTCCCTCCTCACCCCTTCTTCTCCTTCCTCCTCTCCCCCTCTTTTCTCTCTGTTATTCCCCCATATCATTCCCCCACCTCTTCCTCCTCATCATCCTGTTTGTCCTTCTTTTTTCCTCCCTCTGTCCTTCACCATCCCCCTCTCTCACTCGTTTCCCTCCCCCTCCGCCCCTCCCATTCCCATCCTCGCTTAGTCCCTCGTGCTTCATCCTTCCTCCTTCCATCCTTCTCGTTCTCGGTCCTCCTCCTATTCCTCCTCCTCCTCGTCCTCCTCCTCCTCCTCCTCCTTTCCTTCCCCTTGGCCGCGTGTCTAAGCCCGCCTAGCGGGCTTCCCGCTGCCGCTATTCTCAGCAGCAGCTGGCTCGGTCGTCCTGGATTGTTTCTGGCTCGCCTCGATCTCTTGGGCGGTCCACGGCGACTCGGAACCCCCCTCATTCTCATTCTGGGCAGATGGGGTTATGGTTCCCTCCTCCCTCCTCCCTCCCTCCTCCTCCACCTCTCCTTCTTGCGCCCTCCATCTCTCACCATCCTTCCTCCCGATTGTTCCCATCGGGCTCCATGCTCTTCCTGAGTTGGGCGCCGAGGCTGAAGTGGCTGTCCACGGAAGCGCTAATGCCACGGTCGCGGCGAGCTGGGGCCTCTTCGGGGTCGCGGGTTTCTTGGGTTTGTCTGGGTCCTCCTCGGGTTTGGCACGGGCTTCCTCACGAGCATCCTGGACCGCCCTGGCCCGAGCTTCCTCACGAGTTTCCTGGACCGCCCTGGCCCGAGCACGGAGCTCCCATTGAAGAGATCGCCGAAATCTGAGGAAGGTGGGGCCAGCGCAATCTCGTTCCTCCTGCGGGTTTTCGCTCGGATCGCATGTAAGGCTTCGGTGTTCGTTAGTTTGTCGGACATTTTTTAGGATGTCAGAACTCGCAGAAATCGCTTGAGCCAGTACTCACCGCTGGCAACACCCCTCACGCGTTGTTACAATGCCCTCCTCCACTCTCCCATCTCATCCTGTCCTCTGCACCCTGCCCCCTCGCCCTATACCGCCCGTTCGGCATTCCTGCTCCTCTCTCACGTGTGTTTCGGTTTGGCTTCGGATGCGAGGTTGAAGTGTCGAGGATTTGATTTTAATCAGTTTTCGAACGGCGGGGGAGGGGGTGGGGCGGGTGGGTCTCACAGAATATGTGGGCATGTGCGTGACCTATAAGTATTGTGACATGAACACATCCACATTGGCACACTCGTAACAGTATTTTTGTTGCAGATGCCCCGATATGTGGGCCATGCAATCCACGCCCACGGACCCTTTCACACGGATTGCCAACGCGAAACAAATCACACACGCGAATTCCCAAAGAGATACCAACCTGGAGCACGCCCAAATCATGAATCACTTTGGCACGTCGGGGCATCTCAAACCAAATTGGGTTGCGCCAGGAAGATCTCATTTCGGCCATTGGCTGAAGAAACACCGAGCGGTGCAGTACATGCTGCGAGCACGCGCGCGCAGCGTCACGGCCAAATGCCGCAACGAAGCCGCGTCTATGTCCTAGCCTGGCCACTTGTCAAACGTGTTCGCTAGTGTGCAAACGCATGAGCGCGAACCGATGATACTGCAATTACCTTCGCGCGCTGCCGTCACCGCAGTCGCGACTGCCGAACAAGCGAAGAGCTGGGCTGCAAAACTTGCAGCACCATCGAAACCGTCCCGTGCCGCATCTCATCTTTCTTGACCTGCCTCCTCCTAAGACGTCCTCGCTCTTCTTTGCCACGCCTGCTTCTGCAAGCAAAACCAAAATCATTTGCGACCCTCGCAGATGTATGCAATGCCAGCGAGACCCATGACTTACACACGCAACTGGAGGCTGATATTTCTCGATGCTGTTCGCATTTCGATGTCATCAAATCTCGCGGCACAATGGCCGACGGGATGGAGCCATCGCGGCCCCTTGGGAATTGCAATCGACAATCACCGCGACATTGCTTCAGCCTCCAGTTTGCGCATTTGCTACCGACCATCTGGCCAGGGAAGCGACAGCAACGCAAAACCTGAGCGGGTAAAATTTGCTGGCTGTCTGAAGGGCGGTGCCTGTCACCCATGTGCCTTTCTTCCAGCCGTGCTGCTCTCTAGGGGATAGGAGGTCGTCATCGACCGAACGCTTCCGCTTCTTGATAGGGCTCTCAAATGCCAACGGGGCGCACGCACCGCCTTCGCGAGTGCGAGCTTTTGCATCAGCCATGGCTGCCCCAAGAAAAGCGCGCGCGATGTCTCCATCGTGCGACGAAAGAATAGTTATTGGCTTTGGCGTTGGACTACCGAACGCTCCAAGGTGTGACGAGATGCGAGTTAGCTGAAGTTCCTGTATCATTGCGACGACGGGCCTGGTCAGGTAGAAAAACGATCCCCGAGGGTTCTCGAAAGCGACATGGGCGTTCCGCTGCTTGCAGAGGGTTGCCAGCCAGCACCTCAGTCGCACGGGCGCACATCATATATCGTAGGACGAACGCTAGATCAAACGACTGCCGATTCGATGTAGAGCTGAACTGCGGCCGATCATCGATGTCGGCTCGATTTGTTTCTTGGGGCGCTGAGCTTGGCACACGACAGCCACGGTAAAATTAGCTTGCCGTACGTCGCGCCGAAACAAATCGCCAACGAACGAGGACTCGGAAGACCGTTTCGTGTCTTTGCAATTCATTTGGATCCACGTAGCGCACTCTGGGCTCATCCACGCTGTACCGCCCTCTTTGAGGGACAGAATGTAGAAAGCTGCCGTGAGGATGCCACCCAGCTTACAGATATCCTCATCCGAGCTGCTCGTATCCCTGGGGGGTGCGCAATATGCAACGAAAGGAAACCACTAGGGATATCTGACACACCGTCTTCTGGATATACCTGAGAAGCTCGTACCCCATGGCTGAACCTGCATACCCCTAAACTGAGCCCTGTTTGCATCTAGTCTAATTTGGACACAATGTGGATGCAAGTTGGACGCAATCTGGATGCAATTTGGGTTGGTCAGGTTTTAGGGGGGGCCGTTTTGGGGATTAGAAGGGTCGTTTGGGGGTGTCGGGTGGGTTGTTTTTCAAACGAGCCCACCCCCCTCTCCCGTTTAACTCACCGATTGATTGGCCCGTCATGCACCGTGGCCTGTCGAAGCCCACAGCCTTCATGCCTGAGAACAGGCACGTCGTGGTGATGCCACCGTGCCCGCAGAAAAACTCGACTAAGTCGAGGTATCGCTCCACATGAAACTCTGGAGCGCTCAACCACCTCTGAACCTCTGACACTGCTGTCTGCATCAAGTAGTCACCGTTACACAAATGCAGACTCCGATCGCCCAGGTTCGGCGCCAGCGCGCAAGCTCTGTCACGGATCCATTGCGGAACCCCGTGCCCCAGACCAATTGGTTTATCCAGGCCCCCTGACATCGGACAACCGATGAGGCCAAAGCGGCCCGTACAAGCACAGCTCTGGTCTCACTGAGCCGAGCAAGCTGAATGCAGTGAAAATGTGCGTTTCCATCGTGCGACGATGAGCTTTCTGCGCCATTGTCCTTATCAAAAAATTCAGAGACTCGTCCATCCACGTTGCGTACAGGCGGGGCGGGCCGTGGTACCAAGTCCTGGAACAGGCAAACCTTTTTTCACTGAACGTATCCCGAACGATTCTGCCCAAAACTACGTGCGCGCATGCGTGCAAATAGATGGGTGCGGACCTTGGCGGCGAGACCATTGCTCGTGTGTTCATCGCTGGCATATTACCGTTCCATTTCAAACAGTCGCCACCCCCGAGCATCCGTGCTCCTGGACCTAGGCACACATAGTATCACCTGAAAACTGTATCACATGCATCTATATGTGTATTCGTGCTGATATGGTTACGTCTGCACGCGAATGTGTCTATATATGTACGGGTGTGGTACGTGTGCGCGTGTTCGAACGACATGCTTTTGCACGATCATGTGAGCGCGTTTGTGCGTAAGTGTTTCGTGTGCTTGCTACTTCTAGGACGTTGTCTGTGTGCCGCCGAGATCCCTCCCTTCCTCCCTCCCTCCCTCCCTCCCTCCCTCCCTCCCTCCTTCACTCCTCCCTTCCCTCCCTCATTCCCTCCCCGCGACTGGTTCAAGATTTATACCCAGAGTTGGCATCTCCTCAGCGTGAGGTGACAGAACAAGTGGTGCTTCGGCACAATGCGGATGCCGCCCTCTTTACAAGCTATGATGTGCCTCGCACACGAGTCAACCAGCCTCTGGAACATCTCCGCGTCTGGTCTCGGCGGCATCTGGGGACTGCCACAATATGGCGGATAGCATGGGGACGCCCCCCACACACACACACACACACTCACACATACACACATGTCTTCTATGCTATGCACTTCTACCCACATGTGGCCCGACGCCCTAGAAGGTTCTACGGGCACATTGGTCTCGACGAAATGCGATCCAGGGTCTCGCAGCCGACTGATGGCTTCCCCAGGGCTCGTGTCAACGCAGCCGCGCGCAGGATCAGCACGTGTCAGGGTCTAGCCCTGCCCCACCCCCTCGTCGGACACAGGTGGTTATTAGGATGGGGCGAGAGAGTAGGCAAGACAAACAAGAGAAGCTGGCAGAAGCAACGATGAAAAGGGCATGACAAAAGCTGACCGTTCGGGCGATATGCTTCCACTCCTGCAGTGCGTCGCCCGCTGCCAGCAGCTCTGCCCCCATCGGGACGGCGTGAACGTTCTGACGTAGCATGTGCATGGCAAATTTGGCAAGGGTTGATGTCTCGGCCGCCTTCGTGGACATGGGACAGCCAGGGTGATGGGAACCAGGGGCCCTGCGGATCTTCGCGCTGATGCCCATCATTTTTAAATTTAGTGTCCCGAGGCGCTGGCTATGTGGAATACCAGCCTCACTGAACCACGAGAACATGTCACTCTGCAAACGTGATGCTGCAAGAGATTGTGAGCTTGACCTCCAGGGGTTAGCCTCGACGACGCGCCAGAGAACTGCTGAGACCCAACGCATCATCACTCCTAAATTGACGGTGTGCATCTCGTCAAGCCCCAGGGATTCCGCAGGTGATGCGTGAAGGTCGTTGTTGAAAAGCGGACAACGCCTATGAACCCAAGATGTGATGAATCCTTTGTGGTCCCTGGTAGTTCTCCAAAACGTAGCTTCGAATGGGAGGGTTCGGTCCTGGAATTTGCTCAAGTCTGGAAGCATATCTGAATTCGTGAGGACGTCTCCCACAGCAAGCTGAGTACCAGGGACCCGAGACATGACGATCAATCCACCTGGTTGGTTCCTGATGTAAGTCTCCACGTGTCTGGTATTTTCCAATATACTCCTCCGAACGGCCTCTGAGTCCACAGTTACCTTGATTTCACATTTATCACATGCAGCTGTGTAGTCCAACGCCGTTCTCATCCTCCATCCGACGTCGTTGCAATTCAAAAAACCTGGGAAGATGTCTGACATCGCTTCCAATGAGATATCGCACAACGGGCAGGGCGAGTGGCCTGATGACCACGGGGAAAGCGAAAATGATTTGTTGAACTCGGCCCAGTCCCCTTTCATGTACATCACACAGGCTCTGTACGGGAGGGCTTTCCCGACGAAGTGAGAATCCTGTCGGCCAATGTGCGCGTCTAAGTTTATGCAATTCCTCTTCGACCAGACGGGTCAGGGAACGAGGAGAGCACAACCGAAACGCACTCATTGGGTCCCCCATCGCCCCACCCCCATTCCTTCACCTGGTACCCGTGATTGTCCTCCTCCGCCCACGCGTCCCCATTGTGCCGTGCATCAGGATACGCTCCTCGGACCATTGCCTTGAGTTGCCAGTCTAGAACCGAGAGGATACCGTGGGTCGTGCAATGGCCCTTGCAGCCGCACGAACACTTATCTCCTGTTCTCGTCGCACTTGCGATGTGGCGTTTGTTACTGATCAAATTCACGACAGATATTTGCAATATGGTGTCTGTCTTCCCTGCCCCCAGAGGCGTATAGCGCACGCCGTCCAAGTAGATAGCAATTGGTATCGGGTATTTGCCTGTGATGTTTAAACATTCCTCGGTATCTGGGTGGCTTAGATATCTTCGGGTTGCCATGGCAGAGGTGCCGTCCCTATCGCCGACTTCAAGATATCTCTGAATTGAGGGGCTGTTCTGAACTTCCTCAGCGAACGACTCAAAGACGAGGTTGAAGGACCACGGCATGGACGTTTTGGCAGCGTGTCCCCGTACTGCACCAGGAATATCACACATGTACATGTATCCAGGGTTCGGGAGAGTTTTCTTCAACCAACGGCTGTAATACCCAGAATCTTTCCCTGAGGAGTGCACTAAACAAAACGGCGGTGCTAGATCAGGAGGGGGGGGCATCAATTAAATGTGGGTGATGCGGGGTCAAAGCCTATGGTTTTCAGCACGCAGTGTGCACCCCAGGAAGCCGCTGGATTCTAGAACGATCAAGTTTATGTTGCCCTCAAGCCTGCTGGCTGCGCGTGCTGACTCCACGGAGCTCCCGTCATCCCCGAAGTCGAACAATGATGAGCGATCACGCAGAAATCTCGCGCAGACATCGATCTCCCAGAAGCGTACATTTCACATAGCAAAGCAAACAATTCTGCCCCTGCGCTGCGCTTCTTTGCAGCGTTCTCTGTCGGTACCCACTGCAGCCCATGGCTGCGCCGTTTCATGGAGTCCTACAGTTTGAACGCATGCAGCCGAATCACTGAGAGCCAAATCCTGACCCGACCTATCCCTTCCTGGCAGTTCGGTGCCTCATCTCACCCCGCCTGTCTGCGAGCGCAACGCCATATGCATCTTCCGAAGCCTATTCTTCCGAGCCGAATCCATCGTGACGATTGCGTTATTTGCGGCCAGGCGCCGTCAAGAGCTGCGATGCATACCGCAAGCATCGGGCGATTCCCACGAGGAGCAATGATTTTCGTCAGGCGCACCGCTCGCTCGACAGAAGGCGACGCACTCTCGCCAAGGCCAGCTGGGTGACCACGGTTCTTGCGGACAAAAGAAAACCTCCGCATGCAAAGCACTTGTTGCCACGGCAAACACATCTGCTCACCGCGCGCGCGGCCGTCAAGACCTGCGAGCACCCAATCGCCGAACAGTGCGAAAAGAACTACATGGACGCTCGCCCACTCCCAGAGACTGCCAATATTCTCATTGGCTGAGCATTGCGCCCTGCTTGAAATCTCACACATTAACAGCTGTTCACTGCAATACTTCCATCCTGCGATCACGCTGCACTGCGCAGACGCCTGCCGTGCCCAAAAACCAGTGGATCGCTACCAAATTGTTGCGGCGCTGCTTGGTTTTATCATCAAATCTGCCGTGTCCCAATTTGGATGAATTTGGACGGCTTTTGGACGGCTTTTGGACGGCTTTTGGACGCAGTGAGTTTTGTGAGGATGTATGCAGCGAAACGGCCGTTTGCATATCAATTTGGATGACTTTTGGACGGCTTTTGGACGGCTTTTGGACGGCCTATGGTTTGGACCAGATTTCGGTAATTTGGTGTGAATTTGCCGTTTGTCATCCGGTATTCGTTTGAAATTGCTCCGTCCCGTCTCCCCAGGGCCCACACGCGACCAAACCCAATGAAATTTCTCAGAACGCAATGAAATTTCTCAGAATGCATGCGATCCGCTGGAGGGCAGTGGCAGCATTACCCCAGTTGCTGGCAAACTGACTGCAGCTGCACGCGTGATGCTACGTCCCTCTGACCTCATTGGCTCAAGCCTTCTTCTGGCGGGACCTCGTGCTGCCTGTAGATGCACTGGATCTCCTCGTCCAGCTGGCCCAGGGGCTGAGTCAAGTCCTACGCGCGCCAGCCCCAAGCAGTCATGCCCCCACCCCCCACTCGCCACGCCCACTTTCGCATTCCTGGGCACCCCTCACGCACATTCCACACATCGCCCTCCTCGCTGCCCCGTGCTGCTTACTGTACGCACCGAGCGGCCCCGCCCCGTCCCGTCCTGCGCAAGCTGTTTGCAGTCTGTCTCCAGCTCAGACTCCTTGCCTTTGAAGTCCCTCTTGAGCTTCGCGATGTCTTTGACCATGACGGTGCGATAGTTGCCCCTCTGCTCCATGATGTCCGTCACCTCCCCGCTAGCGGATGCAGCCCGCCCTCATGCTGCAGTTGTTTCCCTTCCTCCTCCTCTTACTCCTCCTCCTCATCCTCCTCATCCTCATCCTCGTCCGCATCTTCCTCCTCCTCCTATTCCTCATCCTGTCCCTGCTCCTCCTCATCATCCTTCTTCCCTGGCTCCTTATCTTCCTAATCCTCCTCCTCCTCCTCCCCATCCTCTTCTCACCCGCTACACTTGCATAGCACACATCAGACACACGGTGCTCGCGTGACGTTGCGCAGACGCGTCGGTGCCATGTGCGATACGGCGCACAACATTTACATAGCCCAACACATTTACATGCCATACGAGGGGTGAGTGCAGTGAGTTGCACAAGGGCCATGCAGTGCTTGAGTGGGGGAGGAACGGACGTGGTTGGCCTGGCTCTCTGAGGGATGGGGCGGAGGTGATGTTGATGATGCTGACGCCGACGATTGTGCTGTCCAATCCGTTTGCACCAGCAAGCATGCTACGGTCAAGCTGGTGCGCGCCAGTCCGACAGCGAAAGCTTCCTGGGCATCTGCGATGTGCCCGCTACCATCCGAGCGAGTCCTCGGGAATCGCCAAGGACCTCATTGGAGGCGTCCCAGACCTCCCCGCAGATGGCGGCGGTGGCGACGCGGTCGCTGCTGAGGACGCGCATGGGCTCGACTGCGCGGAGGAAGCTGCTGAACCTGGCGTCACTGCCTCCAGCTCTGCATTCTTGCGGGAAGCCGTCGGGGTCATTGTGATCATCTCTTTGGTGGGTGCCGCCTTCGTGACCTTCGGCTTCTTTGACGTCGGCTCTGCCACCTCCTTGGGTGCACCCGTGAATTTGGAGATGGTGGCAGCTGATGGCCTCTTGAGCGCAGCAGTGGGCTCGTCCTCGTCAGCCTCATCATCGTCTTCGCGATCTTCTGGTGCTTCCTCCTCGGCGCCCTCGGCACAGTCCGCGTCCTCCTCCTCCACCTCCTCCTGGTCGCCGAGCCCCTTGTCCTCGCTCTGCGGCTCCTCGCTATCCTGCAGCTCCTTCTTGCTGGACGCCTTGGCTTTCGGACGAGTCGGACCAGATGGCTTCTTGCTGACCTTCCCGACCTTCGGCTTGGTGGCGCGCTCGCCTATCCATCTCGCCTTCTCCGCCTCCAGCATGTCCTTGTCAATGGCCTTCTGCGAGTACCTCAGCGCGAGCGACTTCATCATCTCCTTGGCCTCTTCAAGGTTGTACGTCGGCTGTATTGTGAGCTGCGAGATCATCGCACCGCCGCTCCCGCCTCCTTGTCCGCCGCGCCAGAAGCCGATGAACACCCTGGCGCCTTGATCCCGAGTGTAGGTGTTCAGGAAGACGCGCTGCTGCTCGAAGTTGCCCTCCCAGAATGTTGCGCTGGACTTCCTGGACTTGCCCCCGACCTTGCTGCCCCTGAACATTTTGTGCGTGTACCCAGGGATCTGCCAGGTCGAGCCGTCCGCAAACTGCGCTATCAGCTCGTCGGTCTCGTCAGCCCCCGACGTCTCCTCCAACGGCTTGGCCCACTCGACAGGCGGCGAGGACTTGGCAGAGGTCTTCGGCGTCCTGTTGGCTGCCTGGGCGAACGAAGCGAAATTTGAATGATATCGGCACGGCAGACCTCAGTTCAGTTTCTGGATCTAGCAATCTGGATCTCCGAATCTGGCGACCTCCAAATCAACTGTGGATTTCACCCTGGAGGTTGGCACGGCACCCTGGGTCGGCTTCCAAATTGTATCCCAAGACATCCCTCTCCGAATGGCCGCCTGTGTCGATGTCTTTCAAACCCCAAGCTGCCACGTGCAAGTGATCGAACTGATACACGTAGTCACGCTGATCGACGCGTATGCCGTCGGCAAGTATTTTACTCTCCTGGATCGGAAGATGGGGGGGGCCAAACTTGATACCTGAGCCTTTCCAGAAGGCGGCTGCGGGGTAAGGGAGCGTGACAGGAGGCATGGTGGAGGCTATGCGCTTCACCCCCAGAACAATCCTCGTGGACACCGTCATCGGCGAACTCATTCTGACCAATGATCTCAGCTAGCCATTCGGGGTAGGGCTTCTTCTTCGACCTGGAACGCTTAAGGGAACGGCGTCGATCAAAACTAACCCAGGGGATCCGCGGGAAACTCGCGAAACAATTTAGCATCGACAAGCTCATCCCCCGTCCAGTCTGATAAACCTGATCCCTCCTCCATTCCACCCTCCATACCAATCCGCCTCCATCCGACCTAACTTCGACCGATGTTTTTAAACTGTGACCTTGCTTTCAGGGCAGCTTGAGATACATGGCGTAGCATGGTGCGTATCATCTTCCCAGCCTCGGATGCCCAGCTGTGCTGTTGCTCCGATAGCTTCCACTCCTCCTCCTTCGAGGACGCGAGGCTGGCCAACAACTCTCTCATTTCTACGGCGCCCACCTGGGACATGGGTTCTATCGCTCCCCGAATGGCCACAATGAGTGTCTTGTATTTCACGAGCATCTCTGTATCGATCGGGGCGTCCATACTATTCGGGTATTCGATTTCCTCTGGCGATTGGATGTTGTCTTTGAGGATCGTCAAGAGCGGAGGGTCATCCTTCTCCTCGGCATCATCACTTGCAGCAGCCGCAGCGGGGCGCTTGATGCAGCCGCTGCGCCCCATCTGAACTGGGACGCTGACTGAGCACAGACAGCTACGGAGTTGTGGCGGCACTGCGAGCCGTTGCGATGCCAATGCGTCGCCGAGCCACGCGAACACGCGAGACGAGTGCAGAAGTCGAGAAGGGTTGCGGCTGATGATGGGCGACAGGAGGTGGAGGTTCAATGGAGGGCCCAACTGCCCTGCCCTACCCGCCCCGCCTGCGATTTTGCCTGGAGCAATTCCTTCTGAACGTACTCGTTGTTGGCCCACGCGAACTTCGGGTCGTTGTCGATCTGGCCCTGGAGCGTGCCGAGAGTAGAGGTCACCGTGACGCACTGCTTCCGCAGCTTCGCGATATCGGCGTGCCACTGCAGAAGTATTATAGGCTGGACCGCTCCTCCCCCTTGCGTTCCTCTGCACTCCCAATGCACCTCCCTCATTGTCCTCCTCCTCCTCCTCCTCCTCCTCCTTCTCCTCCCTGCCCTCCTCTGTACCGTGCTCACTGCGCTCCTCCATTCTCCTCCTCCTTGCGCTCACCCTGTAGCATTGCCACCAACAGAACGCGTTGTTCACGACACGTGCTCTCACGTGCTACCCCAAACGCGCAGAACACATATGCCAGTCCAAATGCGAGCACGCCAATCACACGTTGTGAGATGCCAGTGCACGTTGCCGAAACAAACAAAGCTCCTTCGGCACAGCTGCAACGGTCGCCCGCCTCTTCTTCTTGTCTGGCTCGTCTTGGTCACCATCTCCTGTCTCGTCATCACCTACCTGCTTCGGCTGCTCCCCTTCGCCGCTGGGCTCGGCGGCGGCTGCCTTGGCCTTGGCCTTGGCACGGCTCTTGCCCTTAGGCTTCAGCTGCGATGCCTCTGGAGCTGCCTCGGCCGCGTCCCCCCCCTCGGGCGGCGCCGCCGCGGCCGCCGCCTGAGCCTTCGGCTGAGCCCTCGACGGGGGGGCAGGAAGCTGCTGAGTTGAGCTGTCTGACAGCGTCCTGCTGCGCGAGCCTGAGGTCTGCGAAGGTCGCTCCTGCGTCCACGCCTCGTACTCCTTCCAGGACGACTTGTAATACTCGGACATCGTGTGCTCGATGTAGAGGAACTTGATGCACTTCGCGAACTCCGTGTCGTACTGGACCCAGTGGCCGCCAAGGACGATGCACCGCATCACGTAGTTCAAGGCGTTGCGGCGGCCACTCTTGCCGCCTCCTTCCTCCTGGGCGATTCTCCCAATCGTGAAGTAGCGGCCGTTCTTGCCCTCCGTCTTGCAATGCGAGTCCGACTTCTCGAACCTGTGCAGCGCCTCCCACTTCTGGAACTCGCCCTCCGCCCACTTCTTGCGGAAGAGCGACTTGTTGGTCCAGCCCTTGTGCTTGGCGTAGTCAGCGCGCAAGTCCGCTAGGCCACGGGGCGCCCCCCTTGCGCAAGACCCGAACCACTCGCCAACGAAGCGCGATTTCTACGCCCAGAAACCACGAAGGCCCCAGAGCGAGCCGATCCAAATGACACCCACCAGCCATCCAAATGCAATCCAAATGCAACGCGACACCATGCTGGGTCCATAGCGCAAATGATGTGCATGAGGAGGAGGAGGAGGAGGAGGCGGAGGAGGAGGAGGAAGAGGAGGGGGAGGAGGAGGAGGAGGAGGAGGAGGAGGAGGAGGAGGAGGAGGAGGAGGAGGAGGAGGAGGAGGAGGAGGAGGCGGGGGGCGGGGGGGGGGGGGAGGGGGATAGTAGAACACTTCAGGAGGAGGGGGAGGAGGAGGAGGGGGACGGAGAGGAGGAGCAGGAGGATGCGGATGAGGAAGAGAAGGAGGAGGGACTGGGAGGGGACGAGATAGGATGATGGTGATGCTGATGATGATGATGATGATGATGTTGATGATGATGTTGTTGATGATGATGCTGATGATGATGATGGTGATCATGTTGATGCTGATGATGATGCTGATGATGATGGTGATGATGCTGATGATGGTGATCAGGAGGAGGAGGAGGAGGAGGAGGAGGAGGAGGAGGCCGTGGGCCGCGCGGCCTACGGCCTTCGGGGGGGGGATGGGGGGTGGCGGATTCGGTCGGCAACCGCCGTCGGATCTGCACTGGCCTTGTAGGCTCGGTCCCAGTGCCCAGAAATCGGGTTTCCCGCAGCCTGGCTGTTGCGCGGCTGTGAGAGTGAGAGTTGCGAGAGTGAGAGTTGTGAAGTGAGGTTGTGAGAGTAAGGCTGTGAGCGTGGAGGGGAGTGAGGTTGTGAGAGTGGAGGTTAAGGAGGAGAGTGAGGTTGTGAGAGTGAGGCTGTGAGAGTGAGAGGGGGGGTTAAGGAGGATGAGAGTGAAGCTGTGAGAGTGGATGGGTGAGACGGATACCTTCTCCGTCTTGAAGGTGAACCCGTTCTTCTTGAGATCATCCCACATCAGCTCAGTTGCGCTGACCTCCGACGCCTCGTCAGCGACGGCCTTCACGTTGTCGTCGAACGACTTCTGGGCGCGCAGCTCCTGGATGACCGTGCTGCTGTGAAAGTCCAGTGCGCCCTGCTCGAGCATGTCCAGGTCGTCGACGGCGTCGCTGCTCTCCACAGCCTGCGGGGACATACGGTGGCAACATCATCGCCCTGTCCGTCGCGCGCCCCTCGACGAGGAAGGACGAGGAAGGACGGGGCTGCCGCCCCGTCATGCCCCGCTCCTCCTCGTCGCAGGCCGCACGGCGAACAGGAAGTTGCGAGACGGGAGAGATTGGGGAGTGATGACGAGACGAAATCGCAATGACGAAAGCTTTGGGGGAGGAGGTGGGGATGGTCACGCAGCGCAGGGCCAGCGATGCGGAAATCGCGAGGGAGAGAGATAGAGAGGGTCGAAGTTGGGACGAGGAGAGAGAGAGAGAGGGAGGCAGAAGAGATAGAGAGGATAGAGAGAGAGAGAGAGAGCGAGCGAGCGAGCGAGAGAGTGAGAGAACGGAGAGCTGGATGGGGTGCGTTTCCCAGTGGCCTCTCTCATCATCTCGGTGATGCGGGCAGCGACCTTCGTGCGCTCCGCCGCGACGTCGCTGGGCATGCTGTTGCCAGGCGTCTTCTTCGACATGTCGCAGACCACGTCGCGCACCGCGCGCTGCACCATCTCTTGCTGGCTCTCCGCCTTGCCGCTGGTGTCGGGCTGACGGTCTGGCTGCTTCGGGTTCTCCAGCGCCTGCGCAACCTTCGACGGGGTGTGAACTTCTGCCCGAGATGTCAATGAACGGATCTGTTGAGACAGCGGCTTGTCGTCGCTGTCGCTGCTCTTATCATTGTGCATCTTCTCCTGTGATGCTTTGCCACTCTCCTTGCGATCCTTCACCTTCTCATCCTCCTCCTCCTCATCCTGGCTGTGGTCGTCCAAGACATCAAGCATGGAGAGCTCCTTGGCCTGTGCCGCTGCCTCCTCACCCTGCTCCTCTGCCAGGCGCGTGGCTGCCTTTGCCTCCTCCAGCTGCCGACGCGCAGCCTCGATGCGCTTCTGCGCCTCTGCCTTCCTGCGCTCCGCAGCCTCGACTTTCTGCGCCCGCCTCTCCTTCTTCTTGGCCTCATCTGCGAGCTGCGCCGCCTTCTCAGCCTTGCGCTTGGCCTCGGCTGCCTCTGCCGCCTCGGCCTCCTCCTTGCGCTTGGCCTCCGCCGCCGCTGCCGCCTCGGCCTCCTTGCGGCGAAGTGCCGCCGCGGCGCCTGCAGCGCGCATGGCCACCAAGCGCTTGGTGGCCTCCTCTGCCAAGCGGATGGCCTGATCGCTCATCTCGCGCTGGGACTCGGCCTCCTCCAGGATGCGCTCCGCCTCCCGTTCCAAGCCGTTCACCTCATCATCCACGTCCATGGGGGAGTCGCCGTCGTCGGCCTTCGCGTCGACCGCCATCGGGGCGCCGCTCACGGAGTCCTCGACGAGGGTGGAGTCGTCCACGTCGATGATCCTGGTGCAGGCAGGGCGGCCGCTGTGGCCTGCGACGCCGCCTGCACCAGCTGGAGCGCCCTCCTCGGGGGCTGCAAAGTAGGTTCGATTCGAAATTTCGAATCGAACGCCGGCGTTGCATCAACTGTGTTACGATACACCCAGGGGCGCCCCAGGGCATGTATCGTAACACAGTTGATGCAACTTGGGTTCCCTCTGGTCCTCCTCCTCATCCTTCTCATCCTCCTCCTCCTCATCATGAACACCATCTGCTTGTTCATCTTCCTCTTCATCGTAATCCTCATCCTTCTCGTTTCCCTGCCCGTAGTCCTCGGCGGCGGCGGTGATGTCGCCTGCAACCGTCTCCGCCGCCGCCGCCGAGCTGGTGGGCGACCAGCCGTTGACCATCTCAGCCTAGGCGGGCGACGGATGGGAGCCCCTCCTCCTTCTCCTCCTCCTCCTCCTTCTCCTCCTTCTCCTCCTCCTCCTGCTCCTCCTCCTCCTCCTCCTCCTCCTCCTCCTGTTCCTGTTCCTGCTCCTCCTCCTCCTCCTCCTCCTCCTCCTGCTCCTCCCGCGCCTCCTCCTCCTCCTCCTCCTCCTCCTCCTCCTCCCTCCCTTCCTCCTCGTGCCCTCCTTCCTTCCCACGTTCTTGCCTCATCTGCCCATTCACCTCCACCTCCTCGCTCTACTTGTCCACCGCCGCTCCCGCCCTCCTCCACGCGCCTCGCTCATGGTCATGTCCATGACGGCTGCGCACGAGGTTCGATATCGTGATATCGGAGGCGTGCGCGCACGCGTGGTCTGAGCCCAGCGTCGGCGCAGCAAACAACACTCTCTCGCACCCGAAAGCTAAAGAGCCCGAAAGACCCAGAATGTGATCCTGGCACCAGAAAGCCCGAAGCCCGAGGTTAGTAAATGTGACCCTGGCACCCGAAGACCGAGGGACAGACAAGGGATCGGAAAGGGATAAGGGAGGGATGAGCGAGGGATAAGGTTTTTATGTTGAAACTAAGCTTTTGTCGTCGATCTTCGCTGTTTAAGTGCTGTTGCATGCATGTTATGAACTTGTTGCGCTCTAACATAAACAAACAAATATTGATCGCACCCTGTGTTTTTTCGATTGGGATCTACTTTTTCGTGTTTGCCATTTTGGCAGCGATCTGAAATAGTTGATCGCAGTCCTCTGTGGGTCACGCCCCGTCGCGGCCAGCGGCGGATTGCAGCGCGTCCAAAGCACCGGGTACGCTGTACGGGGCGGCGACGTCGAAGACGGTGGGCCGTCAGCCGGGCCGCTGCACTTCCAAGTCCAGGATGGCCTCCTTGCGCTCTGCAGCCAGGCCGCGCCCGCAGGTGGCGCAGGTAGCAGCCCGCCGCGCCAGGGCGGTCCCGCGCGCACTGCATCGGTGGGGCGTCAGTTCATCCCAAGGAGGCAATTCGGCCGCCTCAGGGGCGCGGCGGCAGCGGCGCCAGCTGCGCGATTACGGCCAACCCGTCGCGGCAGGCGCCCGCGAGGGAGAGGGCGCAGTTCTCGGAGTCGATCAACGAGACGAGCCCAATGCGCTCGCGTACCCCGCTCAGACTCTGCGCCCGGGAGGAAGCCCGGGCCGCTGGCGCCTGTTGCCGCTGGCTGCGCAGGACGCGCACGCCAGTTCGCAGTGGAGGCCGGCACTGCAATCGCTGCGCCTCCGTCAGCGGGTCTGGGCCCACGTGCTCTCATAAACAGCCACCAAGGCGTTGTATCCGCCAGTGCGCTCGTCCGAAGGAGGTCCGTGATCTTGCCAGCTGATGCGGCGAGGCCGCAACTGGGAGAACTGCGAGCTGCGCTACCCCACCCGCCCCGCGCGGCGAGCCTTCGCGTAAGTCCGCGCCGAGGTCAACGCGGCGCACGACGCTCTCGCGGGGTGGACCCCCGCGGGCGACGGGCTTCCAAGCGCCGCGCCCACGACTCAGGCCCTGCGCGCGCCCACCACGAGGGCAGGCCGCGCCCGCAGACCAGGGCTGCGTCTTCCGCGTTGTTCCACTTCCGGGGGCCGAGTCGGCGAGTGCCGTCTGCGCCGCCGTATGCACTCCGCCCGTGGGCCCCGCTGGCACCAGCAAGTACCGTCGGGGCGTTGACCTAAGGAACGAGACGTGAGGAACGAGGCTCTTTTTTTCCATAAGTTGAACTTCGAATTCCCATCGAAAACCTAAGGAAAACCTGAGGCAAGCTGTGAAACACTTAAGGAACACCGAGCCCCTCCCCAACGAAAAGGGTTCCTTCTTCAGCGCCCCGACCGTAGGCATGGACGCGCACGTCGCATGGGTCCAGCCCGTGTTGCCCCTCGGCCGTTTCAGAGACTTGTTCCAGGGCGCGCAGGCGGGGCCGCATCCCGCGCGCAAAGAGCAGCGGCGCCAGCGGGTCCCCTTGGTACACCACGCCAGTGGAGCGCAGGCGGTGGCAGGCCCCTGCCGCGTTCCGGAAATTCCACCAGCCCTTTGGGCGCAGGTGGTCTATTGATGTCTTCCTTCCTCTTCCAAAACCACCTCTTCCTCTTCGGGGAAGGGTTTACCCTCCCCCTACCCCCTCCCCTGGACCTGGACGGGGGGAGCCGCGAGGTGGCAGAGGGCCCCTTCCCTGTCAAAATGGTTCCAAGATGGCTTCATAGAGCCCAAGATAGCCTCCAAGATCACTCAAGATAGCCCAACATGGCTAAAGAAAACTAGCAACATGCTCCCAAGAGGCTCCAAGAGGGCCACAAGACGGTTCCAGGTGCTCTCAGAGGTCCCTTGGGGCCCCCCCCGAGAAGCCAAAATCCTTCAAAAACCTGAGGAACATCAATGATGGTTGCCTTCTCGCCTTTTCGCTTCCGATGCGCTTTTGAGGCCTCAACATGGCCCCAAGATGGCCCAATTCAGCTCCAAGAGGGGTCCAGGAGGCCCCCAAGACGGCCACAAGAGCGCCCAAGATCGCCCCAGAGGGCCCGAAGAGGCGATTTTGATGGCCCGGAGGAAGGAGGAGGGGCGGTGGGGAGGGGGGGGGGGGCGCAAATCGATGGTCTCCAAGACGGCCCCAAGAGGCGTTCCATAGCTCCCAAGAGGGCCCCAAGAGAACGCCAAGAAAGCCCCAAAAGAGCCCCAAGAGGGCCCCCATGAGGGCCCTAAGACGCCCCAGAAGAGCCCCAAGAGGACTCCACGACCCCCAAAGAGCCCTAAGAGGGCTCCAATTGTAATTGAATCTGCCATTTGATTGCATGTTCTGGCACTCCTGTGATGGTCCCATCATGCTCTGGTTCACAAAATGTGTCTCTTCCTCCCTTTACCCGGCAGCTCTCATGATCATGGCTTCTGAATGGGCTCGTAGGGATACCTTTTTTGATCGGCGGCCGCGCGACAACGGCCTGGCGGCGAGAGGCAATGTCCGGGGCGGGCGGCACAAAGCGAACTGCACACAGAGCGTGCGATGGCACGTGCACTGAACCAGCTGGTGGGGATAGGCGACGCGTGACGAGTAACACGGGGCCAGCCATCGGCAGAAGCTGCGAGCGCAGGGCAGCAGCGCTGGCGCCGCGCCCTGCAGCTCCCCCGGGGCACTGCGCGCTCCTCCCGCCCGCGCTCCGTCCGCCACCGACTCGGGGCCGGCCTCCGCCAGAGGCCGCGGCGCGGACGCCAGGAGCTCCACTGCCGCCGCTGCGCCCACGGCGAGCTGCTGCCCCTGCGGGGCCTCAACTGAAGGGAACCGAGGAGACACAAACAAATACACACAAATAAAAATCTTCCCCTTTTTTTTCTCTCCTATATTTTGGGATTTTTGTCTTCCCCCCCACTTCCCATACTTTCCCATATTCTCTGGGGGATCGACGATTCATTGTGCCTGTGTGATTTTCCCCCTCCTGATCAACTGGCTCGTGCACGCAGGAGGCGCAGCAAAGGGGCCGGACCCCGCCGCCGGGCTCCCGTACAGCGGCGCGATCTTCTTGCCGGCGCCGAGGCCGCGGCAGCGCTCCCGGGAAGCCGCCCCCCAATGGCCACGCTGTCGCAGACTCCGCCCGCCAGCGGCAAGCGCGGTGGGCTCGGCGAGCGCAGCCCGCGATCGAAGCGCCCGCCGGCGGCGGCTGCCCCACTTGCCCAGGGGCTGCCTGCTTCGTGCCCCCTCCTCCTCCGGGATCCCGTTGCCCTAGAAATACCTCTGCTCTGTCGCACCCCCTGGCGTGTCGCTTGGGCGGGCCAGGCGTCTCGCCTGAGCCGTCCTCACGACTTGTGCCCCGGAAGCTTGAAACGTGCCAAGGTTTCAAGGATTGAGCGCGGGCCGTTTTCAAACTGTGCTCTCGCCATAGCGCCGCGCAACATCAGAAAACCCTGAAAACCGCGAGCCGTCGCCTTAAGGAAGTTGCAGCGATTTCCAAGATGAAGGGCGTGCCTTTTTCAACATGTCTCTCTCGCATCAGCGCTGAGCGCTCTCGCCCGAAAAACTTGCAGCACATTCAAAGATGGAGGGCGGCTCCTTTCCGAAATGTGGCCCCCGCCTTGGCGCCACGCGATTCTGCATCACAACTTGATAGAAGTTGCATGAGTTCGTGGGGTTGAGGTCCGAAGAATGCGTTCTGGTGCGACTCAGGAGCGTCAGGACGCAACCGTCACGTTGATTCGCGGTGCTGTGGTCCCAGGAGTGGTTGCCTGGCACGAGTTAGGATTGTTAGGACGCAGCTGTCGAGTTGATACGTGGCGTTGAGGTCGCAGGAATGGCGTTCTGGCACAATTCAGGATTCTTCTTTCAATGGGGCACTCCCCCCAATGAAAATCCGCTGACCATGTCGGCATGTGTGCGAAGCATTTCCGTTTGATTCGTCGTCGTCGTCATCGCCGCTTCCCTCCATTGACGCTTTCCCATGTGAGTCGTCGTCGTCGTTGTCGTCGTCGTTGGTGCCGCTCGCCCCTGGTCCCTGTCCGTGGGCCCTCCTCCTCAAACGTTCCTGACACAAGGAAATCGAACAACGTCGTAGCCGAGTCGAAGGGAAGCCCCTTTCCCTTTGATCCCTCTCCCGCTGGGCGGGGAGGGATCCCAGGAGGGTCAGGGGGTGTCCTAGGGGTTGCGACCCCACCCCTGGGGGGAGCACCCTTCGCTGAGAAAATATGTCCCCTTTGATTCCTCGACTCCCAGACGCCTCGGGCTCTCCCTTCAGGGTCGGCGGCACTGGCCGTAAGGCCTTCACAATAAACTCTTGTAGGGGCCGATGAAGAGGGACCATAGAGGAAGGATTTACAGCTGCAACATCGTTGGTGCGTTGTGGGCTCACACTGGTGCTCTTCCTCCTCCACCTCCTCCTTCTCCACCCCCTCCCCTTTGAAGTCGTTCGTTTCCTGACTCCAGGGTTCAGCCACCCTTAGACGGCGTAGATCCACCAATATCCCCCTCCTCCTCCTCCTCGTCCTCCTTCTCCTCCTCCTCCACCTACTCACCACCCTCCTCCTCCTCCTCCTCCTCCTCCTCCTCCTCCTCCTCCTCCTCCTCCTCCTCTCCTCCTCCTCCTCATCCTGATCCTATTTCTCACCCTCCTCCTCCTCTTCCGCCTCCTCCTCCTCCTCCTCCTCCTCCTCCTCCTCCTGTTCATCCACCATCCTCCTCCTGCACATCGCCCTGGTTCTCCTGCTCGCGTCCCTCCTGCCCCTCCTCCGTGGTGATGTCCGCCGCTGACGCCGCCAGGGGCCCCGATTCCCGCGACCCCAGGTTTCGCCGAGTGTGCTGCGGGCTGGCCAGGGTCAGGTCGGAGGCAGCCTGCTTGGAACTGGCAGCGCCGCTGCAAGGGCCGCCAACCCTTACGGGTATGCAGTCTTGGGTCCCCCTCCTCTGTTTCCCTCGGCGGGGAACGAGCTCGACCTTCCTCCTCCTCCTCCTCCTCCTCTTCCTCCTCCCCCTCCTCCTCCTCCTCCCCCTCCGCCCCCCCATCATCCTCCTCCTTCTCCTCCTCCTCTTCCCTCTCCTCCTCCTCCTGCTCCTCCTCCTGCTCCTCTTCCTCCTCCTCCTTACTCTCCTCCTCATCGTCCTCCTCCTGGCCCCCCTCGTGGTCGTTATTGTAGTCGCCGTCGTTGTCGTCGTCTCGGTAGAGAGTATTGTTCCTCTGTTGATGGGCGGGCTCGGAAATGCTTGGGTTTCTATTCTCCCAGGGATAGTCCATTGTAGGCGACCCGAGAATTGTAATAGGAGCCAATGGTTGTGACAATAATTAGTGATTGTAGTCGTAAATGGGATCGCGGTTGCAATCGTGATTGTAGTCATCAACATAATCGTAATCGCATTCGTGGTTGTAGTCGTAATCGTAGTCGTAATCGTGGTCGTCGTCGTGGTCGCGGCGGCGATCAGTCTCCCTCTATTGTTGGGCAGGCTGGATCATGTTTTGGGGGGTCTTCCCTCCAGGGAAAAATCCAGTGTGGGCAACCCTGCACGCGAGAGGATGTGTGAGCATCTTCCTCAGGAGCATTGCAAAAGGAATCAATGGTCGTGGTTATAGTCGTGAGTTTAGTCGTGGTTGTAATCGTGATTGCAATCGTGATTGTAGTTGCGATTGTAATCGTAATCGCAATCTTGGTGATTGTAACCGTAATCGCAGACGTGGTTGCACGTGTAATCGTAGCCGTAACAGTCATAGTATCGTGCTCATAGTCGTAATCCTGCGTTATCGTAATCTTATGTAAGCATAACCGTGATCCTATGCGGCGGGTGCCGCGGAACAATACATATGTTCCGTCATTGCTGGGGGCCCATTCCGTCGATAAGGGCGTCGAGGATGATGAGCAGTTTACACTGTGGGGGGGGAGTTCTAAAGACCCTTGCCTGTTACCAGGTTATCAGTCTGTCCCGCGAGGCGAGCTGTGCATGCTGCTCATGGCTGTCCGCCAAACAAGCGACCAGGCAGTATGCATGTGCGGCACTAGGCTGGTGTATGATGGCTGGTGCGCAGGCAGATACAGTCAGCTGCATGGAGAGCTGGCGGAGCTGGGGGTGCTCGTGGGCATCGAGTCCCCTGAGAGGAAGCCCGCGCACCTCGTGGTGCGCTTCGTGAGCTCGCACCTGCCGGCCGACGAGGTCGCGATGAGCGGCGCGCCTCGCCGGCTGGTGTGCGGCAGCTCCGTGGCCGCCGAGCCGGCGGGAGCCGCCGCGCCGGAGGCTCGTCTGCCGCAGACCAGGGAGGCCAGGTCGAGCAGGTGGAGCACGAGGCGTTCCTCGTGCGGGTGCGCCTGCTCAAGGCGTCGCTGGACTTGCCCGCGGCCGAGGGGCAGGAGCGGAAGGCCGCGCGCCACGGACGGCGCGGGCGCGAAGGAGTTGTGAGTGAGGGGTCGGGTGTCAGCGCCTCTCCTCCACCTCCTCTTCCTCCTCCTCCAAGGTCCTCTTGGCTCCTCCCCCTCCTCCTCCTCCTCCGAGGTCCTCCTCCTGCTCCTCCTCCTCCTCCTCCTCCTCCTCCTCCTCCTCCTCCTTCCTCCTCCTCCTCCTCCTCCTCCTCCTCCTCCTCCTCCTCCTCCCTCCTCCCCTCCTCCTCCTCCTCCTCTCCTCCTCCTCCTCCTCCTCCCTCCTCCTCCTCCTCCTCCTCCTCCTCCTCCTCCTCCTCCTCCTCCCCCTCCCCTCCTCCTCTCCTCCTCCTCCTCTCCTCCTCCTCCTCCTCCTCCTCCTCCTCCTCCTCCTCCTCCTCCTCCTCCTCCTGGTCCGCCACCGTGCCCTGAGGCTGTTTCGGTCCTGCGTAGTGAGCATGCCTTGGATGAATAGGGGCGTTGGTGCCGACAGTGCCGGGGAACCTCGTCGATCTCTGAGCTGCAGGGATGGCGTGCCTCGCCGTTCTTCAGGCTCGTTGCTCTTGATGGGTCTCTGCAGGTTTTGTCCAACGGGGGGGGAGCTGCACTCCGCAAGGGGGGAATGTTCATTCGACGCGCAACATGCGCATTAGTCAAGATTTGAACGTTTTGGTTTGCTCTGTCTGTGATGCGTTCGGAGATCAGCAGCTGCTGGGGCTGGGTAAGGCGAGCTCGGAGAGGGCCACCCCGACCAGAGCTGGGCGTCTCGATCCAATGCATAAGGGCGTATGGCCTAAAGTGCACAGTACGACTGAGAACGCCAAGAAAGCATGGAAGAGGCTCACGTGCTGATTGTTACCTGGCCGAAGACCTCGTGTGAGGCATTTTGGGTGTGGTGCCGGTTGATTGGACATCGTCTTGGGACTCTTACTCTTACCCTCACTCCTCGGACCAGGCGAAGACTCGACTAAAGCCTTTGCCAAGGGGGGCTGTCTGGGATGCCCTCCAGCAGTCGAGTTCTGCGGTGATCGTTGCAGTGACTGCGTGGCCGTGGCCAAGCGTGCCAGACCACCCCACAGCAACGGGCTGTAGCGAGCACCGCTATGCAGGCATGGAAAAGGAAACTATTCTGCACGAGACGCCTGGCCATGCGTTCCAAGTCTGCCACCGCCATGCGTTCCAAACCCTGTGAGGACCTTGAAGCTCGCCCTGAGGCCCCAAGGAGGATTGGATATAGATAGCTTGCATGCTGATTTACTTTCTGAACAAGTTCCCTCCACCCTCACCAATCCTCGCACGAAGCACTGGCCGTCGAGATGTGCCCTGCGAAACTTCAATTTGCGACCAGAATCATCATGGCTAACAAACTGAAGGTTGTTCCGCTTGAGAGGTTTCACAAGAACTCCGAGGTCCTCGGGGGCCTAGTTTCGTTTGTCTGACGGCTGGCGGCGCCACTGGGAACCCCTAGAAGAAAACCGGGCTACGTGTTTGCATTGTGTTCTCTCCCTGGGGGGACCGGTCCACGCGGCCCTTGGCTGGCCGCAACGGGCCCCAGCCCCACACAGAACGGGGTGCTAGGTTTTTCCAAGGGCGCGAACATAAAGTCGTGGTGACTTTCAAACAGGATCTCCTCAGGCGATCCAGGTTGGGGCTTCAAAGCCAATACAAATCTAACTAAGCTGATGCGTTGCGCCATCGCCTGCCATGCACGCTTTGTTCCATGTGTAGTTTTGCCCGTGTCAGATCGCATCCTAAAACTACACTCCGCATGGTACAATGCGAGCCTGGCATGATCTGCGATGAGGAGCACCATTCGCCTCCCATGAATCCCAATTAATAAATCTGGAAACGGCGAATAAAAAAACGCATACCCTCTGGCGGTCGGAAGCACCTCCTTGACTTCCGACATCGAGCCCGCAGACCTGGACTGCGGTGAGACGCGGCGGCGCCAAAAGGCGCGCAACACCGCGCCGGGGCGCCCAGAGCAAGGGCGGCTGCCACCCCAGACCCTCGACGTCATGATTGTTGTACAACGTCGACAGCCAGAGGCCTGGACCCCTTCCCCAGGACAGGCTTCTAGAAGGCCGTTCTGGGCGCCCCAGCGCGGTGTTGAGCGCCTCCAACCCAGACCCCCTCGCGTCGTGCAAAGATCGCGACGGGAGGTTTCTCGCTATTTTCAGCCTCCGAGGGGCCCTCACCTGGCCCGGGGCCGTCAACAAGACGATTCAGGATGAGAAGCCGGTGCCGGGGAAGGGCTCCAGACCCCTGGGGGTCGACGCTGTGAAAAAATCACGGCGCCGGGGGTCTGGGTCGGCCCTCGCATCTGAGACTTCGGGCCGCCAGCTGCGCTTCTTGCTGGACCCGGAGAGGACCCATTCAAAAGCGGCGAGTCTGTCGAAGTCTTCGGGGCTGCCGCGCTCCGCGCGAGCAGCGCGTGCGCGGTCTGGGCGCGCGCGCCACGGTGTTAGTTGTCTCTGCCTTCTCGAATGTTTGCTGAGCCCTTACAAGTTGATACCGTCGAAAGCTTACCTCCCCCTGGGCCAACATGGCGGGTGCATGCGGGTGCTAACACGTGGCTCCGACGGGCGTTGCCAACGTGGCTCCCATGCCACTTGGCACTTGAACAAGACCTCCTCAGGCGATCCAGGTTGGGAAGGAACGCCACATGATAGGCGAGGTTGCCACGGGGGCTTTAAAACTTTACAATCTAACCAAACTGATGCGCTGCACCAGCGCCTGCTATGCACGCTTTGTTCCATGTGTGCTTTTGCCCGTGTTAGATCGCATCCTCAAACTGCACCCCGCATGGAACAATGCGAGCCCGACATCATCTACGATGAGGATTACTACTCGCTTCCAGGAGTCGCGCTAAGACTCTTGAAGCGGCGCTGCAAATCCCAAACATTCTGGCGATCGAACAAAAAGCTTCCTGTCGAAGTCGAGCCGCAGACCCAGGCCCTGGGCTCTGAGGAGAAAATGGCACGACGGGCCAATCCCACGGCCGACGCAACTCTTCTGGACGGACCATGATCCTGGTCTCCTCACCCGGGCGCGATCTCTCGACTCTGACCCTGAGCTTGATAGGGGGCCAGATATTCACTTGAGCTCTCAGGGCTGAGCCCGTCGCCCCAACAGACTCAGGCTAGCACGGAGTTAAAACTTCGCGAGGAAGGGAGTGGTGACCTATGCCCCATCCAGGGCCCGAGGCTCTGAGACAGCGGCGTTGTCCTTGGAAGCGGCGCCCGAAACGCACGGCGGCCGGAGCCAGAAGCATCTCCGAAGCCGCGTCCGCAGACTCGGACTTCGGGCTCTGCACATGGAGTCAATGGACGGGCCAATTCCCTCCTCCTCCTCCTCCTCCTCCTCCTCCTCCTCCTCCAGCTCCTCCTCCTCCTCCTCCTCCTCCTCCTCCTCCTCCTCCTCCTCCTCCTCCTCCTCCTCCGTCGCACCTTCTTCCTCCGAGCGCGTGCACGGCGCAAGCAGTCCCCGCTGCGGGCAGCAGAGGCGGCGCCAGGAAGCGCTCGGCACCCCGCCGGGGCGCGCGCCGCGGCGCCGCCGCCGGGGCGGCCCCGCGGGGGCGCGCTGCGCACGCCCCGGGCGGGGCCGCGGCCGCAGCCGCCTATTCTGGGTAGTCGAAGCCAATCTGGCGCCAATCTGGCAGGCCCAATCTGGCAAACGGGGGCAATCTGGCGAGGGAGCCAACGCGAATCCAGTCTGGCGAAGAACCCAAATCCTCCAGTATGGCCAGGCCAGATTGGCCATTGGGGCCCAATCCAGTCTGACAGTCTGGCCTTCGACTACCCAGCCATTGGCCAGGGGTCCCGCGCGGCCTCGGCATTCGGCTCGCCATCGTCGTCCGTGCCAGGGTTGGGTGGATTCTGCAGCGGGGAGGCGCTCTGGTCCTCGGCGTCGTCGTCGCTGTCGTGCTCCTGACTAGAGGGCCGCCGCCACTGCGGACCCAGGAATGACCTGCCCCAGCACGTGTCCGCGAATGTGACCCTCTCTGGCTGCGCGTCCGCGAGGATCAATAGAGCCGCTGTAGGCTCCGCCTGGCAAGTTCCGTCAAGCTTGTGGCATGTGCACTCCGATGGGCGCTCGCACCTGGACGACACGTTGCGTCACAACGAGCCGCAGGCACGCCCCAGAAACAAAAAAAACTTGATCACCAGGCGCGCTTGAGCCTTGAGCCAAAGTTGCTGGAGCCGAAGTGCCGACGGAACGCTTATACACACAGAGCCGTTGTGCTCTGTTGGGGCGACAATGCGTGCTCCACAAACTCGGAATCTATCTTCAGGATTGCGCCCCAGTCAGCGCCCCTCTAACGGGGACTCCCTTGCCGGGTATTTTGGCCAGTAATCCGGCGAACCCAACCCTCCTCGATGGGGCAACGCTGCAACGCCAGAAAGAGGCCCCAAAATGACAACTTTCGGCAACTCTCCCAAATACCCGTTCGTGAATGCCGGTTGCGGTGCCCCTGACCTGGTGTCCATGGGAGCCTGCCAGAGTCTTGCAACGCTCGCGACGGGGTGCACCGTGCGCGATGTCTGACGCACTGATGCTGCCTCCGCTCCTGCACCCGCGGAAGGCGGCATGAGGGCGGACGGCCTCGCGCAGCCGCCCGTCGGCTGCGGGCACGGGGGGGCAGTGAGAAGGGGCGGGCCTCCTCGGAAGTCTCGGAAGCCCCCCCCCGGCCTGCTGAGAAGTTGTCTGAGCCTTCTTCGAAGACATCGACGACTTCTCAGAAGGCGCGAGGGCTTCTGGGAGGTCCCGCCGCCTTCTGAGGAGGCCTTCTCCTGCTCAGTTTAGGAGACCGATTTCTGACCACACCCACTTCCCGAGGTGCCTTGCGAAAAGCGGTTTCCAGAGGTGGAGGTGGGCAGTTTCCCCGCCCCGGGGGAAGGAAAAACTACCCATTTCCACCCCCGAGGGCCTATCATAGAATCGAGGATCCAGAGGTGGATGTGGTCAGAAGTCGGTCTTCGATCAGTTGCCCCCCCCTCGCTCGCCGCCGAGCCTGGCATGACAGCGACGTGCTGGCGCAGAGTCCGCTCCGGGAGGCTGCGCCGCAGAGCAGCGGCGCCCCAGTGCGCCGGCCTTTGGCTCCCTCGGTGCCGCCCACTGGCTCGCTGCCGAAGCCCTCCTGCCGCCCGCACCCTTCCTCCCTCGATCCCTGCACTCCTCCCTCGCTGCTCCGCGACACGCTGAGCACAAGTTCCCGACCACCTACTCGTGGCCGAGGCTCGAGGCTCGCCGCGGCACGAGACGCTCCGCCGTTCCTTACTCTGCGTGCCTTTCGGTGGCAGCACGGCGACTGCAGCAGCAGAAACAGCAGGAGGTTCGGGCGGCTTTTGAGGCCCCCAAGGGGGTTTAGAGGAGCATGAGGCGGAGGGGAGGTGCTCTCCCACTGCCCACGGTGCGTAGGCTTCCCCGACCTCCGCCTCGGACTTCGCCTCCGCGGAGGTGGCGCTGCTTCGGGGCAGGGCTGTGTGCATACACCCACCGCCGGGGGAGACGCGATGCACTTCCGCACCCCAGGGGGCAGCGGATGTGGGCCCGGCAGGCACAGCTGGGCTGCACTGGGGGGGCCGACTCTGCCCATCGCCACCGCGCCTCCCGAGGTCCACGGCGATCGGCCCCCTGGGCAGGGGGATGTGTGTGGAAACCCCAGCCTCGGACTTGCGGGTCCCCCTATGATTACCAGCCTCGAACGTATCCCTATCCCTAAGACTGACACGCCAAAAGGCGATGACAATCTTAGGGATCCGCCCTCAAAAAATAAGGGAATCCCTAAGATTGACATCGTGATGAGGAGGTGCCCAG
>CAUYUJ010009047.1:373234-398234 GCA_963575745.1 Prorocentrum cordatum | reverse complement strand
TAGCATAGCGCTCGGCACGGCAGACCGTCTGAACAATCTAAGGTAGCGAACCATAATGAGCTCGAGTTGGTAACCACGTAAACGGATCAAGCTGCACCACTGAGAACCCACAATTGGGAGCAGCAGGAGGAGGAGGAGGAGGAGGAGGAGGAGGAGGAGGAGGAGGAGGAGGAGGAGGAGGAGGAGGGGGGGGAGCAGCAGGAGGAGGAGAGGGAGCAGGAGCAGGAGGAGGAGGAGGAGGAGGAGGAGGAGGAGGAGGCGTAGGAGGCAGAGGAGGAGGGAGGGGGAGGGAGGAGGGAGGATGAGAGGGAAGGGGAGGAGAGGACAGGAGAGGAGAGGAGGATCCGCCGACTCCCGCTTGCCAGGTGGAGAAGGCGTTTGAAATGATTGGCTGTCACCCCTCTCCCCTTTTCCCCCTCCCCTGGAGTTCCAAAACTTCATTTGTGGGAGGTTTTTGCGTTGGCTTCAGAGCAGCACTGACAGAACTGTGAAGCGCACGCCGCGCGGCTGCGAGGGAGAAGCCCTTAGTCTGTCTGGCGAAAGCAGCATGGGTGCTGGCCCGGCGCCGCCGTCAACCCGCTCGCGACGGCTCACGCTGCGGGCCGCGTCCGTAGACGAGCCGCAATTGGCCGCGAACCAGGCTCGCGAGCGCCCCGCGGGGGCCTCGCTGGCGCCCAGGCCGGTCTCCGCGCCGGCAGCCGCTCCAGCCAGCCCCGCGAACGCCCCCGCCAGGCCGACAACGTCGCCCCCGGCCTCGCCGCCAGCCGCCGCGCCCGCCTCCAGGCCGACCCCGCCAGCCGGCGCGGCCACCGGCCAAGGGGCACCGGCGGAGCCCTCGAGCTCCTCCGCCAGGCCGGCGACGCCACCCGCGGCCCCGGGACCAGCCGCCGCGCCCGCCGCGCCCAGCAGGGGGGACCCGCGGAGGCCTCCCCGACACCCCCAGCTGGCTCCAAAAGGCCCCCCCCCCCGAAGGCCCCCAAAAGGCCACCCAGAGCTCGGGAGTGGCCAAGAGGGGGGCGTCCAAGAGGGGGTGGGGTGCAAAGCAAGAGGCGCCATGAAATCTGGGGAGATATCATTGCCCCCTTCATGATATCCACCCCCCCTACCCTGACCTTCCAGAGTGCCAGAAAATAACACTCCAGACCTATAAACCTATCTGGACTGCCTCAAACCTCGACAGGAATGAGGACGTCGACGTCCTGGTGCTATTGCTTAGCTCTCCTGGAAGAGGTCAGGGTAGTCATCACCCCCCTCTTTGCCGCCCCCGACGACCTTGAGTTCCCAGGAGGCCGCCACCGGGACCGCCCGCAAGTCACTCTGAGATGTCCACAACTGCGTTCTGGTAGTTATGTTGAAGTTGTGGAAGTCAGGCTGAAGTTGTGGAAGATAGCTTTTCGTTTTGTTGCTGGTTTTTCTCCCAACCATCCTGTGGTGTTGGGTCCTCGTTTTGAAGAAACGGTCCCCGCGTTCTCCTTCCTCCCGCTGCCCCCTCCTCCGTGCTGCCGCCCGCATGCGTCACGCACACCCAAGTCGGCACACCCCTCACACGTTTCGTGGCCCCATAAGGGGCTCCACCGAAGGCCCCAGCGCTGCCGCCCGCATGCGTCACGCACACCCAATTCGGCACACCCCTCACACGTTTCGTGGCCCCATAGGGAGCTCCACCGAAGGCCCCAGTGCTGCCGCCCGCATGCGTCACGCACACCCAATTCGGCACACCCCTTACACGTTTCGTGGCCCCATAGGGAGCTCCACCGAAGGCCCCAGTGCTGCCGCCCGCATGCGTCACGCACACCCAATTCGGCATACCCCTCACACGTTTCGTGGCCCCATAGGGAGCTCCACCGAAGGCCCCAGTGCTGCCGCCCGCACGCGTCACCACACCCAATTCGGCACACCCCTCACACGTTTCGTGGCCCCATAGGGAGCTCCGCCGAAGGCCCCAGTGCTGCCGCCCGCATGCGTCAAGCACACCCAATTCGGCACACCCCTCACACGTTTCGTGGCCCCATAGGGAGCTCCACCGAAGGCCCCAGCGCTGCCGCCCGCTGCGTCACGCACCCAATTCGGCACACCCCTCACACGTCGTGGCCCCATAGGGAGCACCCCTGCCGCCCGCATGCGTTTCGGCACACCCCTCACACCCGTTTCGTCACGCACACCCATCACACGGAGCCCCCGCAACGTTTCACACGTGCCCCAGCGCCCGCTGCCGCCCGCATGCGTCACGCACACCCAATTCGGCACACCCCTCACACGTTTCGTGGCCCCATAGGGAGCTCCGCCGAAGGCCCCAGTGCTGCCGCCCGCATGCGTCACCCACACCCAATTCGGCACACCCCTCACACGTTTCGTGGCCCCATAGGGAGCCCCACCGAAGGCCCCAGTGCTGCCGCCCGCATGCGTCACGCACACCCAATTCGGCACACCCCTCACACGTTTCGTGGCCCCATAGGGAGCTCCACCGAAGGCCCCAGTGCTGCCGCCCGCATGCGTCACGCACACCCAATTCGGCACACCCCTCACACGTTTCGTGGCCCCATAGGGAGCTCCGCCGAAGGCCCCAGTGCTGCCGCCCGCATGCGTCCCGCACACCCATTTCGGCACACCCCTCACACGTTTCGTGGCCCCATAGGGAGCTCCACCGAAGGCCCCAGTGCTGCCGCCCGCATGCGTCACCGCACACCCAATTCGGCACACCCCTCACACGTTTCGTGGCCCCATAGGGAGCTCCACCGAAGGCCCCAGTGCTGCCGCCCGCATGCGTCACGCACACCCAATTCGGCACACCCCTCACACGTTTCGTGGCCCCATAGGGAGCTCCGCCGAAGGCCCCAGTGCTGCCGCCCGCATGCGTCACGCACACCCAATTCGGCACACCCCTCACACGTTTCGTGGCCCCATAGGGAGCTCCACCGAAGGCCCCAGCGCTGCCGCCCGCATGCGTCACGCACACCCAATTCGGCACACCCCTCACACGTTTCGTGGCCCCATAGGGAGCTCCACCGAAGGCCCCAGTGCTGCCGCCCGCATGCGTCACGCACACCCAATTCGGCACACCCCTCACACGTTTCGTGGCCCCATAGGGAGCTCCACCGAAGGCCCCAGCGGCCGCGCTCACATGCGCCCCCGCCACCCATCCCGGCACGCCCCTCACAACAACAGGCTTCGTGGCCCCATAGGGAGCTCCACCGAAGGCCCCAGTGGCACCGCCCGCATGCGTCACCACCCGCACCCAATTCGGCACACCCCTCACACGTTTCGTGGCCCCATAGAGAGCTGCACCGAAGGCCCCAGTGGCGGCGCTCACATGCGTCCCCGCCACGCATCCCAGTACACCCCTCACGCGCTTCGTGGCCCCATAGGGAGCTCCACCGAAGGCCCCAGTAGCGGCGCTTACATGCGTCTCCGCCACCCATCCCGGCCCCCCCCCCCGCAGCAGCATCATGTTTCGGGGACCCATAGGGAGCTCCACTGGAGGCCCCAGTGGCGGCCCTCACATGCGTTTCCGCCACCCATGTCGGCACGCCCCGCGCGTGTTTCATGTCCCCATAGGGAGCATCACCGAATGCCCCAGTGGCACCCATATCGGCACACCCCTCACACGCTCCGTGGTCCTATGGGGAGTTCCTTTGAAGATGAAACCCGCAGCTGCGGTACTGACAACTGCATATGGTTGGGTTCTTCGCCAGGCTAATTGAGCATTACTTCCCCCCTACCTTAGACCACCCTATCCCCTAACTTCCCCCCATCTTCGCGAAGAGGCCAGCCGCAGCCCCGGCGCGCCCGGCCCAGCGCACGAGGCGCCCACCGCGGGCGGCCGCGGGCGGCCGCGGGCGGGCACCCCGGCCGCAGCCTCGGCACACGCCCGGCCCAGCGCGCGAGAGGCGCCCGTGCGGGGCGGCCACGTGCGGGCACTGGGCAGGGCCTCGGCACACCTGCCATGCAAGTTGCGAGCATTACAGTAAGCACATGTTGCAATACATATATATATATATATATATATATATATATATATGTATCGCTCGTGCTTGCGCGCCACACTGAGTCAAACAGACTATTGAGCAGCAGGCTTGTGCGTTGAAAGGAAGAGCGCCCTCGCAGCTCGGGCACTATCCACAGCCTCCTCTGAAAGTGTCCACTTCACTGGCGGCAGTTTCGACTGAATGTTGTACAAATGAAAAGCAATGATGGTGCGTTCCAGCGCTACACGCTGGGGATACTCGTCCGATTCTCCGCTGCAGAGGCCCAGTCGAGCAGGAAGCAAGCATGGGGCAAACAAGCGCACGTGCCAAACCGTGCAGACTGCGTGCCACATGCGTGCGCAATGACCATAGTGAGACATGGAGTCAGATGCGCCAGGAGCTTCACACTGCTGGCAGCCGAAAACACATGGGCCGCCTGCATTCTTGTCGCGCGCGCGCAGGCGACGGCTCGCGGCCCATCCCCCCGCCCAAGTCTTGAGGAGGGCGGAGTGAGACGCAGGAGAGAACTCAGACCTGAGCAGCTCTTTGAGCGGCTTCCATTCGATCTGCGCTTGCACGTATGGCTGTGGTTCTGTCGACCAGGAGTTGAGGCGGGTAGGGAAGGTCGAGGGGAAGCGATCAACAAGGAGTGATGGGGACCAGGTGAGAGCGGCTGTGCTTCTGCATGCGCAAGCGTGCATTCGGGCGGGCGACCAGCAGGCGAGCTCTTTCCGCGCGCCACTCTTTCAGTGCCTGGCCACACACGGTGGCCACCTGCTCGTTCGGGTCGTTCGGGAAGCCGCAAGCTGCCTCCTCCAGAGTGAGGGCAATCGGTGGCGAGCGCCAGTGCGATGGCGCATGCATGCCCCGCGTCTGGTCGTAGAAGGGCAATGCCACCGCCGCCGCCTCCTTGAGCTTGGCTGCCCAGTGCGGCCAGTTCTTCACCGAGTCCGTGGCGCTGCGTACCAGGGCGGCCCTGTTGCTGAGCTCGAGCGAGACCGCTTTCAGCGAGGGCGACCAGTCACCGATGCGTAATAGATCATAGATCATCTCGTGGCAGCGCTTGAGGAGGGAGGTGCGAAATTCGGTGAAGAGCCCAGTTCTCTTTGCGCTTCATCTTGGGCGGCCACAGGAACAGCTGGCTGAGGTAGGAGATCTTGGTTGCCGCCCTCTGGTTGTAGAGCATCAGCGAGGCCGAAGCCGGAGCGCTCACATCCGCTATCAGGTTGGTCGCGGCTGCCAGCCCCCCACCACTTTCTGCCAGCGCTTGAGGTTGTCCACGCCCGGGCCCATCAGCACCCCAAGGTATTCAGCCATGTCCGTGATCGTCATACCGCTCCACTTCGGGACCAGCGCCTCGATCTTGGCGCGCACCCTGTCCACGACCGCCGACGAGAAGGAGTCCGCCAGCGGGATGATCTTGCACTTCGCCGTCTTGAGCACCAGGCGCGCCAAGAGCTCCGCCGCGTAGAAGACGCTGAACATGGGGCGCAGCATCTTCAGCGCGGGCATAACGCTGCCCACATCATCCGCGCAGACGCCGATGACCGCGCCCTTGAAGCAGCCCGTGCGGGTGTGCATGTCCCTGATCAGCGGGTCCATGCCGACGGCCCATAGAGCGCCCGACCACGAACACCCCTGGAGGATACCCGAGGCCAGCGCGCAGAACACCTCAAGCGCACCTCCGAGGTTGGTGAAGGCAACGGGCAGGAGGTAGATCGCGTCGACCATGTTGCGTATGCCCTGCGGGAAACCTGTGATCTCCAGCGCAGTGTTCAGCCAGACCATGCACATGGAGGGGGACGCGTCGCCGAAGTCGTAGAGCACCAGGAGCGGATCCTTCTCCACGGGGTCCGACTGCATGGCCACGATGCGGGCCTGCGCGTCCATCGCCACCACGTGCTCAATGAAGCGCCTCTGCGGCAAGAAGCCCTTCTGCGCCTTGTGTGCGCCCTTGGCCACGATCGGCTTCATCAGCTCATTCCCCATGGCCGCGACGATTTTGCAGTCCGTGTTCTTCAGGGAGAGGGGACGAGTTGCCTTCGGCGTCCTCGTCGCTCCAAGCTCGTCAGCAGGCTCCGACCCCTTAGGGGTGAAGATCATCAGCGAGTCATTGAAGGTGAGTGGGGCGGGGTAGCCTTGCATGATCTCGATGGTGACGGCGAGCATGAGCTGTGCCGACGAAGGGATCCGCTCCCAGGCCATGTAGGGGATCCCGTCAGGTCCAGGCGCCGAGTTGTTGAGCCTGCTGATCAGGTGTCCATGTCCGTGCAGTCATACGGAACGATGTGCTTCTCGAGGTAGCGCTTTACGTGCATGAGGTGGCTCGGCTTCGCCTGAAAGGCTGGGGGCCACTGCCGACGGAGCTCCTCGATCATGGCAGCAGGCGTCTCCGTGGTGCTGTGGCCGCGCATCACCTCGATAGCCTTGAGCTTGAGGGTCTTGCCCGTTGGGGCCCAGAGCTTGCCACGCCTCTGGATCGCCTTCCTCATTTTGCGGAGCCGCTGCCGCTGCTGGAAGGGCGTGTCAGCGGCGGACTCCTCCTGTAGCAGGGCCTCAATGCGCTGGTCCTGGCGCGACTTCTGGTGCTGCTCGAAGACGCGGCGAAACGTGCCAGGCTCGATCAGCGCGATGTTGTTCGGGTCAGAGATGTCCAAGAACTGGTCGCCGAGCTCGGTGCGCGCCTTAAGCGTGCGTGCGCTCTGCCAGTCATTTCGCCTTGCCGCCCTCGAGATCGCCCTGCAAGTGGTGAGAGCTGCCGCCGAGCACGGCGCATGCATGTCTGTCAGGTCGTTGCGGGCGAGGCGCGCCGCCTCGCGGGTCAGGCGCTTGAACTCTTGGAGGCGCACAATGGGCGTGTAGCTGTCCAGGTCGGCATGGCTGACCAGCAGGTCGAAGTACTTGGCGAAGAGAGGGCGCTCGAAGATATACTGCGGGATCGGCTGCGACTCGCGATCTTCACGAGCTCGGGCTGAGAGGCGTAGGTGTACTGGGGCATGATCAGATATGCCCTTGTCATATAGCATGCCAGGTGCCATGGGCATGTCGACCTTCGCGCGCCATTGTGTCAAGAGCCACGGCGGCGAACTGGCGTAGATCTTGTCGGTGCGCGCGCACTGCTGGGAGTGCTCAGGTGCGCGGGGAGCTCGGGGTCCACCTCGATCATGTCGCCGAGCGCCTGCTCCCATAGAAGCTGATGTTCAGGGTGGACGTTGCGTAGCCTGGGTAGCCCCATGTTGACGAGCGGGGCCGTCATCTCCAGCGGGGCCTCGTCCATGAAGTTGAAGTCGCCCATGATCATGACTGTGATGCGCTCGGGCTGCTGCTCTGCGACGCTGAGCTCCGCCCTAATTGTGCCCACCGTGCGCTGGGCCTGATCCTGCGTGAGCTGGAAGTTGTGGACGTTGTAGATCACCACCATGGACGGCTGAGCGCCCTCGGGTGCGCCGGTGAGATCCGACTTGATCTTGGGACGTTGTACGCGGCCATGTACGGGTGCCGTGTGACGGAAGCGGTCAGTATCAGCCGCCTCCTCTTGCGTGAGTCCAGGAAGCACAATCGCCACGCCTCCCGCGCCGCGCGCAGGGATGGAGGTGAAGATGGCCGCAGACTTGTGGCCGAGGTGTAGGGCGTGTGCGAGCTCCGTCTCGGAGCCGTGCACCTCCTGCAGGGCCAGCACCGACGTGGAGTTGAGCACCTGCAGCACGTGGGTGACCTTCTTCTTGCGCTTGAGCGGGTCCTGGCAGAGGAGCGCTCGCGTGTTCCAGGTAGTGAAAGTGATGGCGCCATCAGACTGCGCCCTGCGCCAGGGGGCCAGCGTCTTGTTAAAGCTGCCACTGAACGTTCTGCGCGTCCAAGGATGTTTGGAAGAACTCTTCGAACTTCGCGCGGACGTCCTCCCTGTTGATGCCATGCGCGAGGCAACCCTGGTAGTTGAAGAGCAATTTGGTCGGTTCTTCCTTTGTGGAGCCCACGGATATGGAGAGGATGGGCAGGTTGTTGCAATAGATGATCCCTTGTTGGCGGTCGCCTCGCCAGCGTTTCGTGTCATGCTGGGTCTTGCAGATCTGGGTGAGCTTCTTGGTTTGGAACTCTGGCCTCGCTGTCTTGCCGCTGCGATCGAGGCCGAGGAAGAGACGTGTGCGCTGACCGTGTACGCCGTTGACCATCGTGTTGAGCCGTTCGCCGCCAGCGCCCTTGAGCTTGCCATAGAAAGTGCGGACACGTCGAGCAGAGGCATTCGCGTCGCCACTGAACTGGATGAGGAATCGGCGCCCTGGACTCTTGCCCACTGCCTCCCATTCGTCGTCGCCGAACTCGCATCTGTCGATGATGGGCATGATGCTGGCCTTGAATTCGTCGAGCGTGAAGTTCTCCGCAGCCGTGCCCACGATGATGCTGGTGTCTGCTGGTCGGTCCCATTCGATGAGGTTCTCATAAACCCTTGATAGGGATCTCTGCCTCCTGCATGTATAGCCGCTGTCGCATTTCTGCAATTTGAGCACGTAGTTCTGCTTGCACGGCCTCGAGCTTCGACGACGTGGCCTGAAGTGACTGGATCTGGCCCGTCAACTGCGCGTTCCGTTGTTGTTGCTGTCCGGCCACCGCGCCGAGGGGACCCTTGAGCTGGGTTGCGAAATCGCCGATGATCTCTGCTTTGGCCGTGGCCAGTTTCGAGTCGAGCTGAGCTGTGAGGAAGTCCTGCGAGGCTGCGGTGGCGGCGCTGACGGCGTCCATGGGGTCCACGGTGTCTGCTCCGCTGGATGAAGCCGAGGCGTTTCCTGGCGTGGCGTTGTCACCTCGGAGCCGTTTCCCACGATCATCTTGCTGTCGCCCAGCAGCTGCACGCCAGGGGTCACTTCCATGAAGGGGGTCATCGGCAGCGCCAGCACGTGCAGCGGGACCACCAGAGCTGCCAGTGGCGGCAGCAGCAGAAGCGCCAACAGCGGCAGGGCCACCACCAGAAACAGCCTGCACACGCGGAAGCATGGCAGCTGGCGCCTGGGGCGGACCAGGAATTTCGATATGGAGGCCTGGGGCGAACCAGGACTTGAGATATGGAGGCCAGGGGCGAACCTGGGCTTAAAAGCTGTGCCAGGGGCTGACCTGGACTTGAGCGCTGATTGAGGGCTGGATGAGAGCCTACCCCGCATAGGCAGTTCTGAAATCGCCATTTGGCCGTGAGCCAAAATGGCTACGGACATGTTGCAATCTATATATATATATACATGTATATATATATATATATATATACATGTCTCTATATATATATATATATATATATATATATATACATGCATGCATGCATGTATGCATGCATGCATGCATACATACATACCTACCTACATACATACATGGGTAACATTTTACGGGGAAGCACGATTGTCTTCTCATCTCTTGCGTCAGTCAAGTAGATCAGCCACTTTCATACCTTCGCCTATATAAAATTATAAAGCTACATTGTATTATTTGCAAGGGAACTTAGCCCAAGCTTCTTTTGCTCATCTAATTGACCCGACAGCTGGCCAGTCCTGCTGCCAGCAGTTCTCGGTGGTCCGACCTCGCCGACAGCCACGCGCCGCGAGTGCAAAGGCTTGCGAGATGGCTCGCTGGCGCCCTCCCAAGGATGCATACAGTCATCGGCCTGGCCTAAGGAACGATACATAAGGAACGAAGCCCCTTTCTTCCAAGGAATAACGCATAGGGAACGATGAACAAATAATATGTAGCGCATAGGGAACGATGAATAACGCATGCAAGCCTAAGGAACGACCGAGCCCCTTTTGAAAAGTAAGCGTTCCGTATTCAAGCCGCTCACTGTATCAGCCCGTTGTGGCTGGAAGCCCTTGTCGTCCTGCACAACACTCGCGATCGCACCTCGCCCTCACACTGTTCCTGGGCTCCTCATTTCGTCTCGGGGCCGGCGGAATGGCGTAAGCATCTCGAGAATACAGCGGAGGGGAAGGAGGAAGGGAGGAGAGGGATGAGGATGAGGAGGGGAACCCTGTCCAGGCCTCTGGAGGCCTCTGGTAGAGGCCACCTAGATAGGGTCCGGCTAGATAGGGTTGGAGGATCGCACCGCATCGCCGAAGATGCATCGGTGATGCATCGGCGCCATCGGCGTGGAGAAACTCTGGTTCCACATCGAGCCGCATCGTCGCTGCATCGGCAATGTGGCGCGATCCTTCGACCCCATCTACTCCGACACAATCTAGGAATTCTAGATCTGGGGACCTCCACTGCAGAAGCCTCCAGGGACCTCTGAGGCCTCAGGTAGACCTGCAGAGACACTGGCAACTCGATACAAGCGTCGCGCAAAAGGCACTTGGCCGTGTCTCTCGCAAAGTAAGGGGGGCATCGCGTTAACCGCTGCTCGAGGCTTGTGCCTGCACGAGTCAACAAGTTTGGTGCGCTTCTAGACTTGGTTGGCCATGAATGTCCTAATCTTGTGACATGTCCAACCCGATGATCCTGTTCCTGCTCGTCTCGCTAATCCTCCACCTCGTCCTCCCGCTCGCCATCCTCCTCCCTCTCCTCCTCCTCCTCCTCATCATTATCATCATCATCTTCATCATCATGACCATCATCATCATCATCATCATCATCATCATCAGCATCATCATCATCATCATCATCATCATCGTCATCATCATCATCATCATCATCACCATCACCATCGTCATCATCATCATCATCATCATCATCATCATCATCATCATCCTCACCATGCTCCGCCTGCTCCGTGAGGAGGGGGAGGATGATGAGAATGAGGAGGAGAGGCGGAATCAGAACCATCATTGGGCCTCACGAGGACCCCAGAGGGCTGTGGACGCGAAGGCGCCTCCAGCACCAATGACACCAGCTACGTGAGCTCATTCGCTAACCCTCCCTTTACCAATCACCTCCTTCCGTCCACACGAGAACCGTCGCCGCCGCCATCGTCGTAGGCGTCGTCGCGCCCGCCGCCGTCGACATCGTCGCCGCCACCGTCGACGACGACGACGACGACGGCGACGACGGCGAGGAGGAGGAGGAGGAGAAGGAGGATGATCACGACAAGGACGACGTGGAGGAGGCCACGTCGACGACGACGGCGCCAGGCGTCCCCATCCTCCTTGTTTGCTTTGTCTCGTCGTCTCCGCCGTCGTCCTTCTCCTCCTCCCCGCCCGTGTACAGGAAAGCGCCCGACGGCGGGGCCGACGAAACTGGCTGCACGCAGCATGCGTGCAGCAGATGTCGTACCCCCCCTCTTTCCCTGACGTCCGCCGATCCGATGTTTCAGCCCGCGGTCCAACGAGTCCTGCTCGCCTTCCCTGCGCCCCGGATCCATTCTCGAGGGTCCTCGGGGCCCTAATACAGGCTGGCATGGTTGAGAACCCTGATCCGACGGCCCCAAAACATCGAAAGCTCCCCAAGAAAATCTCGGCTGGAGCCATGGACCCCATCCTCGCCATCGCTCGGACGTCCATTCCCTGTGTCTTTCTCGGTTTCGTACGTGGTTTTTGACCTAACCGCGAAGACTGATAGGTTTCTAGTGGGGTCGAAAGAGAGCAGCTTGACTCCCCAGGGGGGTCCGGGCAGGATCCGGGGAGAAACCGCGGAAGTCGTTTTAAACAAACAATTACACACTTCGTAGCCTTCGAGGTCCCAGAACTCCATTCCCGGGCCACATTCTGAATGCCCGGAGCCAACTGTAGGCCATTTCGTGGTCTTCGAGTTCCCAGAACTCCATCCCCGGGCAACATTTTGAATGCCCGGAGCCAACTGTAGGCCACTTCGTGGTCTTCGAGTTCCCAGAACTCCACTCCCGGGCCACATTGTGAATGCCCGGAGCCAACTGTAGGCCACTTCGTGGTCTGCGAGTTCCCAGAACTCCATTCCTGGGCATGATTTGAATGCCCGGAGCCAACTGTAGGCCACTTCGTGGTCTTCGAGTTCCCAGAACTCCATTCCTGGGCATGATTTTGAATGCCCGGAGCCAACTCTAGGCCACTTCGTGTTCTTCCAGTTCCCAGAATTCCATTCCCGGGCCACATTCTGAATGCTGAGGTAGGCTGATGCTGAGGCTGAGGCAGGCTGAGGCTGAGGCAGGCTGAGGCTGAGGCCGAGGCTGAAGGCAGACTGAGGCTGAGGCTGAAGCAGGCTGAGGCTGAGGCTGAGGCAGGCTGAGGCTGAGGCTGAGGCAGGCTGATGCTGAGGCAGGCTGAGGCTGAGGCTGAGGCTGATGCAGGCTGAGGCTGAGGCAGGCTGAGGCTGAGGCCGAGGCTGAAGGCAGACTGAGGCTGAGGCTGAGGCTGAGGCTGAGGCTGAGGCTGAGGCTGAGGCAGGCTGAGGCTGAGGCTGAGGCAGGCTGATGCTGAGGCAGGCTGAGGCTGAGGCTGAGGCTGATGCAGGCTGAGGCTGAGGCTGAGGCTGAGGCTGAGGCCGAGGCTGAGGCTGAGGCAGAGGCTGAGGCTGAGGCTGAGGCTGAGGCTGAGGCTGAGGCTGAAGGCTGAGGCTGAGGCTGAGGCTGAGGCTGAGGCTGAGGCTGAGGCTGAGGCTGAGGCAGCTGAGGCAGGCTGAGGCTGAGGCTGAGGCTGATGCAGGCTGAGGCTGAGGCAGGCTGAGGCTGAGGCCGAGGCTGAAGGCACTGAGGCTGAGGCTGAAGCAGGCTGAGGCTGAGGCTGAGGCAGGCTGAGGCTGAGGCTGAGGCAGGCAGGCTGAGCTGAGGCAGGCTGAGGCTGAGGCTGAGGCTGATGCAGGCTGAGGCTGAGGCAGGCTGAGGCTGAGGCCGAGGCTGAAGGCAGACTGAGCTGAGGCTGAAGCAGGCTGAGGCTGAGGCTGAGGCAGGCTGAGGCTGAGGCTGAGGCAGGCTGATGCTGAGGCAGGCTGAGGCTGAGGCTGAGGCTGATGCAGGCTGAGGCTGAGGCAGGCTGAGGCTGAGGCCGAGGCTGAAGGCAGACTGAGGCTGAGGCTGAAGCAGGCTGAGGCTGAGGCTGAGGCAGGCTGAGGCTGAGGCAGGCTGAGGCTGAGGCTGAGGCTGATGCAGGCTGAGGCTGAGGCAGGAGGCTGAGGCCGAGGCTGAAGGCAGACTGAGGCTGAGGCTGAGGCTGAGGCAGGCTGAGGCTGAGGCTGAGGCAGGCTGAGCTGAGGCAGGCTGAGGCTGAGGCTGAGGCTGATGCAGGCTGAGGCTGAGGCAGGCGAGGCTGAGGCCGAGGCTGCAGGCTGAGGCAGGCTGAGGCTGAGGCAGGCTGAGGCTGAGGCTGAGGCTGAGGCTGAGGCTGAGGCTGTGAGGCTGAGGCTGAGGCTGATGCTGAGGCAGGCTGAGGCTGAGGCTGAGGCTGATGCAGGCCACTGCGACTGGCATCGCGAATGCGACTACGACTGCGAGAACAGCGGAATTCTACAACTGGATCCCCATCTGAATCTTAAGGGGAATGCTTCCAGATATGCTCCTACACATCGCTGTTAGGTTGCTTTGCCGGGATAATTTCGCCAAATGATCAAGGATGCTCCTCGATGGTCCTCGCCGAAAGAAAAATGCACACGTCCGAGCGATGCCAGGACCTTGGGGAAGCCCACAGGTACCGATCCCGCTCCTCCCCGGACCTCTCCTGGCCTGCGTGCGTAGGCTGCTGCTCCCTGCGCCAGTTCCAGCTTCCAGTCCCCACTGTTACGGTATTGCTGTATGCTTCCTGCTGTAAATTGTTACTGTCCGCGTGAGGGGGGAGAGCCGAAAAGGGCCCTGGTTAGCGTCCCCCGGGAGGGTTCTCAGATTTCCTGGGGGGGCGTGGGACACATAAAAATACAAGATATTCGTGCCCCCGAGGCTATAACGCTTTCTAAATTACGCAAAAGTCGCGCCGCCGAGGCCAACCCCTTGAAAATTACACCATATTCGCGCCCCCGAGGCCACGATCCCTCGCAAATTACGCCACGTGCGCGCCCCCGACGCCAGAATCCCTTGCAAATTATACAAAATTCACGTTCCCGAAGCGAGGAACCTTTGTAAATTGCGCTGCGAGCGCGCCCCCGAGGCTACGAATCCGCCCCGTGGAAGCTGCCGAAAAGGCCCCCACTCTCCAGAACAGAAAAACGACACTTTTCTGTATTGGGATATGCGCTCCGCTGGTATTGTGTTGCCTCCCCGCCGTTTCTTGAAAATCCGGTGGGCTCCACACTCGCGCCCCCCAGGCCACGATCCCATGTAAATTACACCACATTCGCGCCCCCGAGGCCACGATCCTTGTAAATTGTAAAAAAAAATCGCGCCCCCCGAGGCCACGACCCATTGCAAATTACGCCACATGAGCGCCCCCGAGGCCACGATCCCTTGTAAATTACGCCGCAGTCGCGCCCCCGAGGCCACGCGATCCCTAGCGAATTACACTAAATTCGCGCCCCCCAGGCCACGATCCCATGTAAATTACGCCACACTCGCGCCCTCGATGCCACGATCCCTTGTGAATTACACTGGGTGCGCTTCCCCAGGCCCACATCGCGGAGGCTGCCCAAAGGCGACACGCCTTCTCCTGAGCAGAAAAACTGCAATGTCCCCGAATATTGCCTGAAACAATCAATCCCCAGCCGTTCCCAGAGCGCTTCCAATGAACAGCTGCAGGAAAATGCTCTAAGAAGACAACGAAGCGTTCAACAATGATTTCAGAATCTCGACATGTCTTGCTCATCGCCGGCCGCCCTAGGATGACGTTCCCGAGTGTCATCAAGACGGTGCCCAGACATCCCAATATAGCTATGATGTATCCCCTTATGATAGAGAGAGGGGACCGGCGGCAGGGGGCGAAGCCCTTGCTGCTATATATATATATATATATATATATATATATATATGTATATATATATATATATATATATATATACGTATATACTACTACTACTACTACTACGACTACTACTACTACTACTACTACTACTACTACTACTACTACTACTACTACTACGACTACTACTACTACTACTACTACTACTACTACTACCACTACTACGACTACGACGACTACTACTACTACTACTACTACTACTACTACTACTACTACTACTACTACCTACTACTAGCTACTACTACTACTACTACTACTACTACTACTACTACTACTACTACTACTACTAGTAAGACTAACATTAATAATACATAATAGCCCGGAGAAGCAATTGAGAACCCCCCCGGCGTTATCATTAGCACCGCACCGTAATTCAATAATTATTTTGGGGGGTTTTCGCCGAACGATATCATTAGCACCGCGCAAATGAAAGGAAAATGAATAATTCCTGCGCCCCGCCTCGGATGGCATCCCTATTGGAATTGTAATACGAATAAGAATGCGAATAAGAATAATAATACGAATAAGAACAATAATAATAATAAGGCGAGTGTTACAGGTACTGCTGACACCGTAACTGTTACTGCGTTGCGAGAAAATGCGAGGATGTCTCACACGATTTGGCAAATTCCATTAAACAATGCGAGGATGTATCAGGCGATTTGGCCAATTCTACTCAGAAATGTGAGGATGTCTCATGCGATTTGGCCAATTCTGTTAAGCATTGTGAGGATGTCTCAGGCGATGTGGCCAAGTCTAATAAGAATTTTCTGCAAGTCTGACGCGAATTGGCGATTTCCTCTTCTTCCTCCTTTACTTTTCGTTCTGATCCGCTTGTTTTTCCGATAAGGTTTCTATGGGAACTCCTCTAGAGATATATATGTTTTTTTCGGCCGTCGTAGGGGGGTGGTTCACCCGAGGGTATCCCACCCGCTCCGCACCGCGGCGTTATCTCAGCACCCGGCACAAAAAAATCCGCGTGGCATCTTCCTGCTTCTTCTCGCTCTTCTCCTTCTCCTCCTCCTCCTGCCTGTCTTCATCCTCCCTCTACTAAGAAATCTTAGGATGTCTCAAGCAAGTTGGCAAGTTATACTAATAAATGCGAGGGTGTCTCAAGCGATTTGGCCAATTCTATAAAGAAATGTGAGGATGTCTCAAGCGAATTGGCCAATTCGATGAAGAAATGCGAAAATGTTTCAAGCGAATGGGCCAATTCTATTTAGAAATATGGGGATATCTCATGCCATTTGGCCAATTCTACTAAGAAGTGTGAGGATGTCTGAGGCGATTTGGCAAATTCTACTAAGAAATATGATAATGTCTGATGCAGGTCGGCAAATTCTACTAAGATATGTGAAGCTGTCTCAGGCGATTTGGCCAATTCTGTTAAGAAATGTAAGAATGTCTCAGACGATTTTGCAAATGCTAACAAGAACTGCGAGGATGTCTGAAGCGATTTGGCCAATTCTATTAAGAAATGCGAGGATGTCTCAGGCGATTTGGCCAATTCTATTGAGAAATGTGAGGATGACTTAGGCGAGTCGGCCGATCCGCCTGGTCGCCGTCGCCGTCGCCGTCGCCATCGCCGTCTCCTCTTCCTTCTCCTCCTCCTCCTTCTCCTCCTCCTCCTCCTAGCCACAGGTGCCAGAATAACGCTTCCAGGGTGCGGGACGCCTATCGTTTCGCCGAGAGGGGGGGGGGTTCTGTAATTGCTTCTTCGGGATAATCGTAATAACAATAATAATTAATATTATACGAATCATACGAATAATAATAATGATTCTTATTAGTTTGCGCAAAAAAGAAACAGGCTGGAGAAATCGCATCGTCGGAGGGCTGGGCCCGTCCGGCCCGAGGAGGGCCGACGGCGGGCCCACGGGCGGGCCGAGGACGGCTCCGGCGGGGGGGCGCGCCGCGGGCGCCTCTGCACCTCGCGGCGCTCCCAGAAAGCGCCCGCGTAGGCGAGGCCCGCGGCCGGGATCCTGGCGGCGCTCGGGAGGGCCGCCGCGGTCGTCGTCCGCGGCGGTCTCCTCGCCGCCGTCTTCGCTCGGCGTCCGTCGCAGGGCCCTTTTTATATCTCTCCGCGCTCTGCCTCCTCCCGTCCGCCTCCGGCGGTCCCCCTCTCCGCGCACCTCCCCCTCCTCTGCCTCGTCCTCGTCGTCGTCGCCCTCCCCTTCTCTTCTCCCTCCTCCACGGTCCCCCGTGATCCTCCTCCTTCCTGCTCCCCCCTCAACCTCTTGCTCCTCCTTCCGACGTCGCCGTAGCCCTCCTTCCGCACCAGCGACGCCTCCTCCTTGTCCTTCTCCTCATCCGATCCCTGAAGCTCAGGGCGTCTACTACTGCTTCCCCTCCTCACCTCCGGGCCAGATCCTACTCCCATCAACCGCACGTTAGTTTCCCCCTCCTCGTCGTCACCGTCAATGTTCAACAGCATCACCTCAACAAAGACATACAACCACCATCACCACCACAATCTTCGTCTCCACACACGTTGGATCGCAACGCCGCGACCACTAAAATCGACATCATCACCATCACCAAGCAATTTTCGCCAACGACATTAGTCACAACAACAATCCCAACGGCACCAACGTCAACAACAAACAGTTTCCGTCGCCCGTCAATATGATGAACTTCAAACTGGCGCTGGTGCGACGACCACTACTACGCGGGCACCCTCGGACAGACCAACCACCACCTACAGCTGCAGCCGCAGCGGGAGGAGGGAGAGCGCGGCGAAACCAGAAGATACGGATATGGCCACTCCCTGGACCTCTCGCGGGGTGCGCTCTGACTAGAAGTGTGAGGCGAATCCAGCCGTGGCGACGAGGGCCTCCCAGGAGGCCTAACAGAGGAACACGAGGGAGGGGTACTGGCATCGGTACCTTGTCCCCCTCGTAGAGGGGGCCATGACGGGGCCGACGACGACGACGACGACAACGACGACAGCGACGACGACGACGACGGCATCGGCGGCGGCGACGGCGGCGTGGGCGACGATAACGACGACGACCACCACCACCACCACCACGGCGTGCCCCCTCCCGGCACCCCGCGCCCGCGATCGCGCCGCGGGGGGTGCCCCGTGCGCTCGCGCGGGCGCCGATGGGCTGCCGCCGGGCGCCGCCGGCAATCTGACCACCGGGCTGCAGTCGTCGTCGTCGTCGTCGTCGTCGTCGTCGTCGTCGACGACGACCCACTTTGTTTGTGGAGGGGTTGCAGCCATCGGCTACACTTGAGAGTGACCCTGGGTAAGAGTGACCTTTGGTGCGCGACTTTTGGGGGGCCGCGGGGGGACCAAACCTGGGCGCGCAAGCAGCTGCCGCTGCTTCGTTCTCAGCCATCTGGGGACCCATCTGTGCCCGCACCAAAGGTCACTCCGGCGAAGGGTCACTCTTACGTCTAGTCGCAGCCAGCGCGCTGCCTCCAGGAGCGCCGAAACAGAGCAAGGGGCGAGTGCGCTTCTCTGGCCACGGCGAGCCTCTGGGGCTTGGCCCGGTCCCTGACTCTCGACATCGATATGTATATCCTCCAGAGGGGACGGGACTTCTTAGGACCCCGAATCGTCTAAGACGCTGCCTTAGAAGACTCGGGGCCGTTCTAAGGTGGCCCCTGGCTTCTGAGAAGCCCCCCGCCTTCTTGGAAGGCCCCCTCCATCTTGCCGCTCGCTTGCATGCGCCGCGAACCAAAGCCAAAAACTACCAAAAACCGCCCGCCGTGACTTGTTTTTACGACGCGAGCAAGACTGAGCTCATTTCGGCGTCCTGGCTGCAGCATCGCTTCCTGCCCCCACAGGAGAAACTTGGCCAGGCTGAGCTCGGACAGACTGAGCTCGTCTGGCTGAACTCGGACAGGCTGAATTCGGCCAGGCTGAACTCGACCTGGTCCGAGTTCAGCCTGGTCGAGTTCAGTTGGCCGAGTTCAGCCTGGCTTCCCACTGAGGGCCAGCCGGCATGCAGAGGATGTGTCCTCTCCAGCACAGGCAGCAGCCTCTCCAAGTCCACGAAGGCGTCGTCGTCCAGCTTCAGCAGGAAGCTGGCGTTCGGGCCGGACTCCACGAACCTCGCGGGGCCGCGCTGCGAGACAGGCCGCCTCCTCCGCCTCCTCCGCCTCCTTCTCCTCCTCCTCTTTTTCCTGATCCTGCGCCGCCCCCCCATCCTGCTCCTCCTCCTTTTTGGCGTTGGCCAGACTCTGAGCATCGGGGCTCGCAGCGTTCTAGCTCCTCCTCCTCCTCCTCCTCCTCCTCCTTCTCCTCCTCTTCCTCCTCCGCCCTCGCCTGCTGCTCCAAGAGAGAGGGGGGTAGGCGCGGCAGACCATGGGGAAACGAACAATTAACCGCCACTCCCCGGACCTCTCCCGGGGTGCGCTCTGACAGCGGTGGCGACGAGGGCCTGCCAGGATGCCCCAGAAGGCGAACTCCGAGGGAAGCGCAGAGGCATCGGTACCCTTTTTTCCTCCCCGGAGGGCCAGCGGAGGAGGAGGAGGAGGAGGAGGAGGGGCGGAGCGGCAGGGAGGCCAAGGAGGATGCGGGAGAGGGCCTCCGCAGAGAGGGGCGGGCGAGGGGGAGAGGGAGGAGGGGGGAGGGCGAGGGGGAGAGGGAGGAGGGGGGAGGGCGAGGGGGAGAGGGAGGAGGGCGATGAAAAAGAGGGAGAGGGAGGGTGGGCGGGGGGGCGGGGGAGGACGAGGGGGGAGGGGGAGGAGGAGCGGCAGCAGGCGGGAGGGGGACGCTGGCCGAGCGGTGGGGCGCAGAGAAGCCGAACCTGCGGGGCAGAGGAGCGGCATGCGAGCCCAGGAGACCTGAGCATCGTTGGCCTGACTTGGAGGTCGCTTGGGGGGCAGCGTCGTTTCCAGGGCCAGATCCCAATACGCTCAGCGAGCGCGCTTGATCCGTCAACAACAATCCTTACGGCACCCATTCGCGACAAGTTCGGACCTTTGGCTTTGCTCTTACCGACGATTGGGCTGTTTAGGTGTGCTCGTACCCTACGAGCATTGCCTCCTCCTCCGTCGCCCCAGAAACACAGATCGCGTTCGCTGCCCCTCAGCGAGCTGAAAGGCCTGACCCCTTCTCCCCGTCGGCGTGGCCCGGGCCCCACTGGCCGAGGTGCCCCCCGAGATCCTGGACGGAGGTATGGGCCGCTGCCTTCGGGCTTCGAAAGGGTATATCCCCAACTGGGGGGGTGAGATGGTGGGGGTCTGGATGGGGATGGGGATGGGATCAGGGGTCGGCTGAGCGATAAAAACAACTCTGTAAACATAATCTTTTGGCGCTCCGCGTGGACTTCTGGGACCCGCGCTGCACCCCTCCTTCCCTGGCGCGCGGAGAGCGCCAGGGGCGGCGCCGGAGGCGCCGCCGGGGGGGGGGGGCCCAATGCGGATCCAAGAAATCCGCGCGGATCGCCAAAAGTTTATGTTTATGGTTTGTTTCCTCTTTCGAGGGCGGAATATTCATCCCCATAGTGATCACCCCGACACGCGAAGCCGTGCAGCAAACGCACCCACGGAAGAGGAATCGAACAGGGCAAGATTGTTTAGTAAACGCCCAGGGCCGTCTCGTAAACGCCAAGTGTCGGGACTGGGTGGTTTTTCATCCCTTGACACTTCGTGACTCTGTGGGCCGCGGAAACGGCAGGGCCGTTTTTTTCACCGTTCCCAAAAAGATTTCATTTCAAAATGGAAACGGCAACAAAAACGGCGACCGGAAACGGCCCAAAAACGGCTCCAGGATTGGAACCGGAGCTGGAACTGGTCAAGCAACGGCGACGGAACCGGTAAAAAAACGGCGTCGGAACCGGTAACAAAACGGGAACACGGAACCGGTAACAAGAATGGCCCTGTCGTTTCCAGGGCCCACTGAGCTTCGAGATGCTGCAGGGTGCCTAGGAGCTGCAGGCGAGCCCGGCAGATCCGGGGCACCTTCGGGAGAGGCGGCCTCTCTCCGCTGGGAGGCGGGGCTCTGGCCCAGGGCGCGGGCCGGCCCTCCGCGAGCACGGGGCGACGTCCCGCAGCGTGCGGGTCTGGGAGCGAGGCAAGGCCGCGCCCCCCCGAGCGAGCTGGCGGTCTCTGCTTGCACCGTGCGGGCGCTGCCCTCGCGCTGCGACAACAATCGCGACGGAGTGTTTTCTGCGCTGTTTTCGGCCTCTGGGGGCCCTTGCCGGGCCCCGGCACCGTCGAAAAACCACTCGGGGTGAGAATCGGGTCCCGGGAAGGGGTCGAGACCTCTGGGGTGAAGGGGCCCCAGGACACACAAATAAACACACACACACACACACAATAAAAGGATCCCCCATATTTTCTAATATTTTCTGGGTTTCTGTCTTCCCCCCCACTTCCCATATTTTCCAATATTTTCTGGGGAATCGAAGATTAATTGTGTCTGTGTGTTTCTTTTCCTCCTGATGGGGGTCGACGTCGTGAAAGAATCGCGACGTCGGAGGTCTGGGTCTGCGGGGTGCGGCAGCGGCTCGGCGGTTCGCCTTGGAGTCCGCGGCAGAAGCTCGGGCTTCGACAGCAGCGCGGCCGGCGACGGGTGGAGAGGAGGCGATGGCTGCGGACAGCGGCCGCCGCTGCACCCCAGGCAAGAGGGGCTGCCGCAGCAGCAGTACGAGAAGCAGCTCCAGCCGTCGGACCGATGTTGCAGCGGACCGAACTTTGAAGTAATTAATCTCGATCGGAGCGCGTTCTGGGCGCCATAAGAGACGATACGGTCAGGAACTCTTGCTTAGCGTGTCGCGGCGGCAGCCCCTGCGACACGCTGTGCCGTGCAAGCTGATGGCGTGTAGGTACGCCTCACGGGACAGGAGGCGGGGAAAGCCTGGGACATGAATGCTTGGGGTCTGGGACGTGGTTCGCGTGCCGCGCCGAAGCGTGGTGGGCCAGAACCAGCGGCGCGAGACGCTACTCCGAATCTGACGGGGCACAACAAAATAGGCAGCGTACAACGAATACGACTGGAGCCCTAGACCCCATCTATCTGCGGAACTTTTCGAGCCCGATCAGTATTTGATGATCCCTGGGCTCGAAGAACATAAGACGCCAGGAACTCATGGTAAGCAACAATTTCAAACAACCAACACGTAGACTCCAAGTGGACGTGATGGCCCTGAACTCCAGCGAACAGCCGGACCGCGTGGACACTGGCCCCAGCATCGGCAGTCTTAAGCAGCAGGAGAGGCGCAGCGAGAAGTTCCAAGGCGAGGGCTGCCATAAGTCTCATGCTACAAGCAAGGCCACGGGCATTGCGGCCGCAGCCGGTAAAGTCTGTGAACTTTGCAGCCAAGCCGAGCGCCGCCGTGGTTGGTGTACTACGACCTGGCCGCCCAGGACAGCGGACGGTATCACTGCGAGAGAGATGGCAGTGCAGAACACCTCCAGCCTGCTGGGCAATAGCCAGCAGGCCGAGAAGGTTTCGCAGCAGCAAGCCGTCGCGCCGCCGTCAATGGTCATGCAGACCGCTGGTGGAATGATAGCCATGCGGGCGAAGCTGAACACCACGACCCCGCCCGGGAAGAGCCAGCCCTTCACTACCTGTGCAGGAAAGCAAGACTGACGAGTTCATCTCAGGATTGGAGGGCGAGCGTGTGATGGCCACGGGCAAGGTGGCAAAGTCGCAGGTGTTGGCACGTCCCGTTGAGGAAACTTCTTTAGAACTTCTTCGCGACGTTTTCGATGCGAGCGAAGAGCTCCAGAAGGAGCCCGATGCGAGCCTGGAGAGCGAGGCCCAGTGCGCCGGCTGCATTCCTTCGCCATTCCTTGGCTCCCTCTTCCACGGCAAAGGCCAAATGCTACATGCGAGGGGACAGGCGTGCGAAAAGCAAGTCAGCACACGTCTGCGCAAACTGTTCAGCCTGGGCGCGCAACACTTGCTTCCCAGAGTCATTCGGCACTCGGTCACGCCGAGTAGTTCCCCGCGAAAGTCCCAACGCGTGCCGTGATGCCCAAAGGATCCCCCCCTCCTCTACATCTTTGAATCCATGATTATGTACATACGCACAGATGTTCGTTATTGCTGTGTTGCGTGTGTGTGTGTGTTACGTGTTTTTTTCATCATATGCTTGCTTTACAAAATAAGCCGGTGCTTCTTTAATGTTAGTTAAAGAAAACTTGTATTGTTTTGTTTTAAATTCTTGATGTCCATACGTGGTCGCCGGCCTGCTCGAGAAGAGGCGCCCGTGGAGCCCCCCCCCCCACTGGTGTGTGTGTGTGTGTGTGTGTGTGTGGCGCCCCCTCGGGCGGGCCGCCCTGGCGAGGGGCAGAGCCGCGCCTGTCGCGGAAGGCGGAAGCGCCACCCGTCGGGTGGGAGCTGCGCGGCGCCGGGGCGGGGCACCTCGGCGTGGCGCGGTCTTGCAACACTGAAGGGGCCCCAGGACACACAAATAACTATACACACAAATAAAGATGTTCTCCATATTTTCCCATCTTTTCTGGGTTTTTGTCTACCCCCCCACTTCCCATATTTTCCCATATTTTCTCGGGAATCGACGATTAATTGTGTCTGTGTGTTTTTTCCCCTCCTGAAACACCCTCTCCGCCCGAGCACGGCCTGCTCGAGAGTGGCCCGTGGCGCCCCCCCAACTGGTGTGCGGGCATCGGCCTCCGCGCTGAGGCTTCTGCTTGGGGTGTTCCAGCCAACTTTCGCCTGGACTGCCCGAAGGAACTTCGAGCACCAGCACACACAAAGGCCGAAACTCGAGGGTTTTCACACGTCGGGCCCTGGGAGACACTCGTCCGACACCGTTTCGACGCTCTTTCGACGCTCTTTCGACACTTTTCCGGGTGCTCGAGGTTATTTCTATAAATGCGGTCCTCGAGTGCGATGGCAGCAACATGCGCCTCTCACTGCGTCGGACCCCTCGGCGTGGCGTGGTCCCGCAAAGACCTTGGCCGCCGGAGGACGGCGGAGGCAGTCCGCACGGCCGCTCGCCGTTGGCCGGGGACGCTGGACCACCTTCTTTGAAGGGGCCCTGGGACACACAAAGAAATACACACAAATAAAAAGATTCCCCATATTATTCCATATTTTCTGGGTTTTGGCCTTCCCCCCCACTTCCCATATTTTCCCAGATTTTCTGGGGAGTCGACGCTTCATTGTGTCTTTGTGTTTTTTCCCCTCCTGATTCTTGTCTGGATGCAGGAGAGGCGGCGCGGGACGGCAGGGCGGCCGCGGAGCGAGCGGAGAGTGCCCCGGGAACACTTTTTTGATTTTCGCGGGTCGAGAGCGCACCTCTTCCAAGGGGCCCCAGGACACACAAATAACTATACAAAAATAAACAGATTCCCCATATTTTCAAATATTTTCTGGGTTTTTGTCTTTCCGCCCAATCCCCATCTTTTCCCATATTTTCTTGGGAATCGACGATTAATTGTATCTGTGTGTTTTTTTCCCTCCTGACTCTTCCAGTCCAAGCTAAGCGGGCCGCGCGAAGCTCGAGTTATAAAATGAGAGGGGGAGAGCGCCCCAGGAACACGAGGGCCCTGTTTCCTGCACCGCTGGCGGCCGGCGTCGGGAAAGGTAGGCCACTCCCTCCCCGGCGCCCGAGCGGTTCTGACAAGCGGGTGGAGCGAAACTGTGCTGATGTGCTCGTGTTCTCTCGGGGTGTCGCTCTGCGCAGGCGGTGCGCAGATCATAGCAGCAGGAGGCAATCAACTTGGGTTGGCAGGCTGTCGTAATAACTCTGAGCCCCTTCCCAGGCGATGCCTCCGGGGTGGTCTCCACCTGCTCATCCCTCCAATCCAATTCCTCCCTCTCCCTTTCATCCCAGAGGCTTGCAGCATCATACGGTCCGTTGCCAATAGTTTCTGGAGGGGTCCGTGGAGACGAGACGTGTTTCGAAAAAAGTGCGAATGTGTGTGTGTGTGTGTGTGTGCGTGTGCGTGTGCGTGTGCGTGTGCGTGTGCGTGTGCGTGTGCGTGTGCGTGCGTGCGTGTGCGTGCTGACTTTGTGTTGTCGATGGAAGGAGGAGCTGGAGGATCCTCCCTGAGCCTCCCCCCTAAGCAGCCGCAATTAGGAGCAGCCGGGGCGTGCAGGTCATCGACCCGCGCCCACAGCTCAGAGTGAGTGCCCAGGGAAGAGAATCTGATGGAGGTAGGCTTGTCATGTATTGCGGGGGGACAGAGCGCAACCACAGACCTCCGCACAATTCGGCACCAACCGCTGTGCAAATATGTGTGTGTGTGTGGGTGTGCGTGTGTTGCCATCGGTCATCTAAGGCCTCA
>CAUYUJ010009047.1:318234-368234 GCA_963575745.1 Prorocentrum cordatum | reverse complement strand
AGAGAGAGAGAGAGAGAGAGAGAGACAAAGAGAGAGAGAGAGAGTGAGCAGGCGGAAGCGGAAGATAAGGAGGAGGGGACGGAGAGGATGAGCAGGAGAAAGCGAAGGAGGGGAGGACGAAAGCGACGACGGCGAGAAGAAGGAGGAGGAGGAGGAAGAGGAGGAGGAGGAGGAGGAGGAGGTGGGGAGGAGGAAGAGGGAAGGGAAGGAGGAGGACGAGGAGGAGGAGGAAGACGGGGAGGAGGAGGAGGAGGAGGATGAGGATGAGGAGGAGGAGGAGGAGGAGGAGGAGGAGGACAGCGGAAGATGAGGAGGAGGAGGAGGAGAAGGAGGAGGAGGAAGAGGAGAGGACCACAACGAGGACGAGGTGGAGGAGGAGGGAGAAGGATCAGAAGGGCGAGGACGCATAGGGAACAGGGCGAGGAGGGGGGCGAGGAGAGGGGCGAGGGGGAGGCGCGTTTGGGGGAGGAGGGCTGGGAGAAGGGGGCGAGGAATGAGGAGGTTGACGATGACGACGACGAGCAGCACCAGCAGCAGCAGCAGCAGCAGCAGCAGCAGCAGCAGCAGCAGCTCCTGCTCGTGCTCCAGCCGCGCCTCCTCGCGGAAGTCCCGCGCGGCGCCCACCACGAACGCGGCCTCGGGCGGTGGCAGAGGGGCGCCGCGCCGCCGCGCTGCGGCCGCGCAGGTGCAAAGGGGGGACTGCGCGTCGCTGTCGCCGCGGCGCGGAGGGGGGGTCCTCCGCTTCGTTGTCGCCGCGGTAGCTGGGCCGTCGGGGGCGCTGTCGCCGCAACCGCGGCCGAAGGCTCCTCCCTCTCCTCTTCCTCCTCCGCTTCCTCCTCCTGCCCCTCCTGCTCCTCCTGCTCCTCCGCCCCATGCGTCCTGCATCCTCCATGCTCCGTCCTCCTCCTGGTCCCCCCACCCTCCCTCTCGATCTCTCTCCCTCTCCCTCTTCCTCTCTCCCTCTCCCTCCATCCCTCTCTCTCTCTCTCTCTCGCTTTTCCCTCAATATCCCCCTCCTTTTGTCTTCGCTATCGCCGTCGTCGTCGTCGTCGTTCTCCTCCTCCTCCTCCTCCTCCTCTTCCTCCTCCTCCTGTCTCCTCCCCCCTCCCTCCTCGCCCCTCCTCCTCCGCGTTCCCCCCCCCCATCTTCCAACTCCTCCTCCTCCTGCTCCGCCTGCTGCTTCTTCTCCACCTCCCAACCCGCCCCCTCCTCCCTGACCCTGCACAGCAACGAACATGACGACGACGACGACGACGACGACGACGACGACGACGACGACGACGACGACGACGACGACGACGACGACGACGACGGCTGCTGCGGACGAGCTCCTCCTCACCTGGAGGTCTCTAGAGGTCTTCGGAGGTCCCCGGTGGTCCCTGGAGGTCCCCAGAGGACTCCGTATGGCTCCCGAAGAGCTAGGAGGCCCCAGGAGGGCCAAGAACGTCCGAAAACGTCGACCTTCCAACCTCGAGGAGATCGAGACGGCGGCGGCAGCGACGACGATGACCACGGCGGCGGCGGCGGCGGCGGCGACGACGACGACGACGACGACGACGACAACGCGGCGGTGGCCAAGTCATCCTCATCCTCATCCTCCTCCTCCTACATTCCCGCCTCGTCCTCCTCCTGCCCTGAGATCCGACCTTGCGAAAAGTGCAACATCGCAGAACACACACGAAGGGAGCCGCAGGCTCAAGCTCTTCGGCATCTTTCGAGCCGGATCGAGCTGTGATGGTCCTGGGGCCCAGAACCGAGCGAAAACAAACAGGGAGAGCAAATTGCGACGCGAGGATCTCCGGATCCCACAACGACGGCCACGGCGAGGGCAGCGACGAGTGCGGCATTTTTCGAGCTGGTTCGATCTCTGGTGGTCCTTTGACCCGAAGACGGGCGACAGCAAACGGTATGAGCACATTGCGACGCGAGGATCTCTAGGTCCGACGACGAGGAAAACAATGGCGACAACGACGCCTGCGGCATTTTCAAAGCCGGATCGATCTGTGATGGTCCGGGGCCCGTAGGCAATCGAAAACGAATGGTGTGAGCAAATTGCGACACGAGGATCTCTGGGTCTGACGACGACGGCGGCGACGACGTGTGCGGAATTTTTCGAGCTGGAAGATCGATATGTGATGGTCCTGGGGCCCAGAACTTGGCGAAAACTAATTGCGTGAGCAAATAACGACGCGAGGATCTCCGGGTCAGACGACGTCGGAGGCGACGGCGACGACGATGTCTGCGGATTTTTTTAAGCCAGCTCGATCTGTGATGGTCCTTGGGCCGGAAAACGGGCGACAACAAAAGGATCACTGGGTCCCACGACGACGACGACGGCCACGGCGACGAAGATGTCTGCGGCATTTTTCGAGCTGGAAATCGATCTGTGGTAGTTCTGAGGCCCAGACTTGGGCGAAACGAACAATGTTAGCAAATTGCGTTTCGAGGATCTCTGGGTCCCAGTCCGACGACGGCGACGTCTGCGGCTCTCTTCGAGCCAGATGCATCTGTGATGTTCCTGCCGTCCGAAACTGGGCGCAAACGAACGGTTTGAGTAAAGTGCGACGCCAGGATCTCCAGGTCCGACGACGGCGGCGGCGACGACGACGTCTGCGGTACGTGCCGAGCCGGATCGAGCTGTGATGGCCCTCCTGTGGCACGACAACGGGCGAACACGAACGGTGTGAGCAAATGGCGCCGCGAAGGTTTCCGGGTCCGACGGCGACGACATTGACGGCGATAAAGCCTGCGGCATTGTAGGAGCTGGGACATCGATATATTTGATACTCCTTGGGCCTGGAACTGGGAGAACACGAACGGTGTGAGCGAATTGCGACGCGAGGCTCCCCGGGACGGACGACGGCCACAAGGAAGAAGACATCTGCGGCATTTTTCGAGCCGGATCGATCTGTGAGCCTTTGGGTCAGAAAGTGGGCGACAACAAACGGTGCGAGCAAATTGCGACGCAAAGATCTCTGGGTCAGAAAGCGACGATGGCCACGGCGGCATTCTTTCAGGCCAGATCGATCTGTGATGGTCAGATCCTGCGGCCTGGAACCAAGCGGCCACGAACGGTACGAGATGATCTCCAGGTCCGACGAAGACGACGTCTGCGGCATCGATCTGTGATGGTCCTTGGGCGAGAACGAACGGTGAGAGCAACTTGCGACGCGAGGATCTCTGGGTCAGCGACGGCGTCGACGACCCCTGCGGCATTGTCGAGCTGGTCGATCGATCTGTGGTGGTCCTGGGGCCCGCACGGGGCGAAGACAAACGGTGTGAGCACATTGCGACGCGGGGATCTCCGGATCCCACGACGACGGCGGCGATGGCCACACGTCTGCGGCATGTTTCAAGCCAGGTCGATCTGTGAAGGTCCTTGGGCCCAGAACCAGGCGAAAACGAACGGTGTGAGCAAATTGCGACGCAAGGATCTCCGGGTCCGACGGCGACGGCGACGACGACGTCTGCGGCAGATTTCGAGCTGGAAGATCGATCTGTGATGGTAAATCGGCCAGAAACGGCAAAAACGAACGGTGTAAGCAAATTGCGACGCGAGGATCTCCGGGTCCGACGACGGCCGGCGACGACGATGTGTGCTGCATTGTACAAGCCGGATCGAACTGTGATGTTCCTGCGGGGCCCAATGGTGGACGAAAAAGAACCGTGTGAGCAAATTGCGACGCGAGGGTCTCCAGGTCCGACGACGACGGCGGCGACGACGACGTCTCCGGCATGTGCCGAGCCGGCTCGATCCGTGATGGTCCTGGGGCCCCCAAGTTCAAAAGGGCGAAAACGAACGGTGTGAGCAAATTGCGACGCGAGGATCTCTGGGTCCGACGGCGCCAACAGCGACGGCGACGGCGGCGCCGCCTATGGCATGTTTCGAGCCGGATCGATCTCTGAAGGTCCTGGGGCCCGAGGGCGTGCGAAGGCGAACGGTGTGAGCAAACTGCGACGCGATGCTTCCTGGGTCCGACGACGGCGACGGCGACGGCGACGGCGACGGCGACGGCGACGACGACGACGGCGACGGCGACGGCGACGACCGCCGACCACGAAGACGCCGACGACGACGACAACGACGACGACAACGACGACGGCGACGACGACGACGACGACGACGACAACGACGACCACGAAGACGACGACGACGGCGACGACGACGACGACGACGACGGCGACGACAACGACGAGGACGGCGACGACGACGACGACGACGGCGGCGATGACGACGGCCGCCGACCACGACAGCCGGGCCCGCGGTGGCGGCCTGCACGGATCCCGCGGTCCGCTCCCGCAGCTCGCGCATCCAGGAGTCTCGCGCGCCCGCGCCTCGGGGAGGCACCCGCCGCGGGGGCCGGCGGCGTCGGCGGCGGCGTCGACTTGGTCTCTGCGAGGAGGAGGATGCTGGTGATGGTGATGATGAGTGCTGACGGGGATGGTGATGGTGATGGTGAGAAGGATGGTGAAGGATGAGGATGCAGATGGTGAGGATGGCGACGGCCAGGATGATGACGGTGGTATGAACAATGATGAGGATGATGAGCATGCTGGCGATGACCGCGATGATGGTTACGATGGATACACGATGGAGGGGGACAATGCTGGTGATGACGGTGATGATGGGAGGATTGTGAGGGGCTGACGATCATGAACAAATCTGGCGATTCCGATGATGGTGGCGATGGTGCTATTGAAGCCTTTGGACGCTGTTGCTCAGAGAGGCATGAAGATGATGCCGACGACGACGATGGTGATGATGAGGAAGGTGATGAACGTGCACATAATAATGCTGATGATTCTGCTGCTGCTGATGATAGTGGTGATGGTGATGATGGTGATGCTGATGGTGACGTTGATGAACACGATGATGATCATAATGATGATGATGTTTATGATGAGTAGGATGATGCTTATCGTGATGACGGTGGTGTTGATGCTGGTGAATGTGACGGTAAGATGATGCTGATGATGATGAGGGGGACCAGTGAAACCCAAGAGTCATGAACGATAATGGAATCAACCCTCCCTCCAAGCTTCCTCTTCATTGGCCTCTACAACGGTGCTTTTTCACATGGAACTGCCTCGTTGGAAGACAACTGTTTGAAGACCCTGAAGCATGCCAAACCATTGTTCTCGGGATTCCAAGGCCACGGATCCACCTGATGGTTGCGTCGTGGCGATCCTGAGTCGTGACAGAACGCCACTCCGGGGACTTCAACACCGCGAAGCAGCAGAACTGCTGCACCCTCATAAACCTTAACCCTTCCAAGAACTCTGGTACGTGGTACGTTGAACATGGGAACCCGTTAAACTCTTTTAACTCTGAACAACAAAAAAAGAAAGAAAACGAATGTGCGCGGCGCTGAGGCGACAACCACATTTTGAAAAGGAGCCGCCCTCAATCCGCGAAGCTCTGACCAATTTGTAAAAACGAATGTGCGCGGTGCTGAGGCGAGAATCACCTTATTCAAAACCACCCGCCCTCAATCCGTGAAGCTGTTGCACATTTAAAAAACGAATGCGCGCGGCGCGCGCGAGCCACATTTTGAAAACGAAACGCCCTCCATCTGTGAAGCTCTTGCGAATTACCAAGATTCAGGGCCATTAGTGAGAAGTCTCCGGCGAAACGCCCGGCCCGCCCACAAAACTAGCCTCGGGGTGCGACAGGGAGAAATAACTTGTAATATTGATAATGCTGATGATGATGATGGTGATGCTGATGGTGGTGCTGATGATGGTGATGATGATGATGATGATGACGATGATGATGGTGATGCTGATGGTGGTGATGATGCTTATGGTGATGATGATGATGATGATGATGATGATGATGATGATGATGATGATGATGATGAGGATAATGATGATGCTGATGATGATGATGAGGATGAGGATGATGGTGATGATGATGATGACGAGGAGGAGGAGGAGGAGGAGGAGGAGGACGAGGAGTACTACGATAGGAGGACGACGACGACGACGACCACGGTGACAGTGCAGCGCGGCGACGCTGCGCCGCGCGCCCTCGGGGCCGAGGAGGACGCGCGCGGGCCGACCCGGCAACGGGCGGAGCCGCTGCGGCCGCCCAAGGCCCAGCGCCGCAGGACACACAGGACACGAGGATACCCACGTCGCCCTACGGATCAAGCTCGACTGCACCCGGGACATCTCCAGCCCGGGGCAACTTCGGCTCGGGCCCCCGACGCGCGAACCGGGAGTTGCCCCTGGCGCACGAAGAGCAGAGGAGGGAGGAGGGAGGAGGGAGGAGGAAGAGGAGGAGGAAGAGGCGGAGGAGGAGGAGGAGGAGGAGGAGGAGGAGGAGGAGGAGGAGGAGGAGGAGGAGGAGGAGGGAGGGAGGAGGGAGGAGGAGGAGGGGAGGAGGAGGAGGAGGAGGAGGGAGGAGGAGGAGGAGGAGGAGGAGGAGGAGGATGAGGAGGAGGAGGAGGAGGAGGTGGTTGGACACCACAGATGTCCGGGAGAACTCCGGTCCGGGGCAACACGCCAAGCTGGGGCCCCCGACGCACGAACGAGGCGCTTCCGCCGATCCCCCCCAGCCCGGAGGATTCGAGTCTCTGACGCCCCTGAGTTCCGACGGCGCGAACAAAAATCGAAACATCGCAGAATACAAGAAAACACGGTCTGGGCTCTAGACCCCATCTCTCTTGCGGGCAATGTCTATGTACACATCCAGTGCGTCTTGGAGTTTCGGACTCTCTTCCCAAGAAACATGAGGCGCACTGGATATGGATTATAATCTGCCTCCAAAAGGCTCAATGTTTATCCATATGCAGTGCGCCTCGGCCTTGCGGTGCCCCTTCCAAGAAAGTCCAAGACGCACTGGATATGGATATACATATTGCCCGCATCTCTGCTGCACTTTCGAGCTGGATCGAGCCGTCAGGGTCGGAGGGGCCGAAGCTGGGCGAGAAAGAGGGTCGTGAGCAAAATCGTGACGCCTGGGGCTCTGATCGAAGATGACGGCGGCGGCGACGAAACGATCAGGATCGCCCAGGGCCCGTGCGTTTGCCCGCGTTGCCGGGCGCGCTCACGACGGCCACGAAGAGCAGGGCCTGCCTGGGGGCGGGGCGCGCCGCGGCCTGGGGCTGCGCTGCTCGCTTACATGTAAATATATATAGATATGTGTGTACGTATGCCTGTATGTATGTATGTATGTATGTATGTATGCATGCATGCATGTATGTATGTATGTATGTATGTATGTATGTATGTATGTATGTATGTATGTATGTATGTATAAATATATACATATATAGAGATGTACGTCTACATCTCTCTCTCTCTCTTTCTCTGTCTCTCTCTCTCGCTTTCTCTGCCGACGACGGTGGCGACGAGGGGGGTGGGAAGCCAGTACAGTCGGGCTGCTGACATAAGGAACGCTACACGAGAGCGAAGCCTCTTGTCGGTACCAGCAGAGCCTGGGTGCACGAGGAAGGCTAGAGGAACCACCACGGAATAACTTATAAGGAACAGCGGGCCCCTCCTTGCCAACCCCAAGCGGTCCATGCTTCAGAGTCTTGGCTGAAGAGGCCTCCCTTCAATTGGGGTCCGAGTTGATTCAGATGGTGTCGGAGGATCGCGCCGCATCGCCAATACGTCGCCGATGCATCGCCGATGCCTCGGCGACGACGGGGATGTATAGGCGACGTCCGCGTGAACACATCGGGCTCCAAACCGAGCTGAATCCTCGATGCATCGGCGATGGGAGGCTATCCTCCAACATCACCTGCTCGGTCCCCGGTTGGGAGGCCTGGAATTAGGAAGCAACTCCTGGGAGGTCGTCGCGAAAGTGATAAAAAGCTACGAAGCCTGCTTGAAGGGCCAGTGAGCTGGATGAAACCAGATGAGGCCCAAGAATAAGCCAGAGCAGGCCGAATATAGCTGGACAAGAACGGATTAGACCAATTTGGCGCAGACCACGGACACACCAGCGCCGACGCTGAACTTCACCTCCACTGGGCTGCATCCTAAAGTAAAGATGCCAGACGTGATCGCGTCGTGGAAAAATCAGGGGGGGAAGTCCAAGGCCGTGATTCCACTTCCGGGGCCCTCGCAGGGACCGGGGACGGTCAAGAACCGACTCGGGATGGAGAACCGGCCCCGGGGAGAGGGGCAGGGCCTCCGGAGACCCCACACGTTAAAACGCAAGACATCGGATGTCTGGGATGGCATCACCATCGCGAGGGGATCGAGGCATCAGGATCGATGCTCGCACGTTTGCGTCGGTCCTTCGCGGAGTTCCAGCCCAGGGGTGCTCTCTTCAGCAGCTGCGCCTCGCCGAGACCGTTCCGGGGGTGACCGAATCGTCCCGAACGGCCGCCGGGGATCCGAGATATTCTGGCCCGAAACCCAGATGCGCCAGCGGAAAGGCAGCCATCTCCATCACCCATCGCCAGCAGACAATGGTGCCAGGCGAATTTGAACTGGGGAGCGGGTGGGACCTGGAAGTGGAGGGGAGGAGCGCGAGGGAGATGGAAAGGGGGAGGGCGGAGGGGATGGAGGTGGCGGGAACAAGACCGAGAGGGAAAGGGAGGGCGAGTGCCAGGGGAAGAGGGGAGAGAAATCATGAAAGGGTAAGGACAGAGAGAGAGAGAGAGAAAAAAAAAAAAGAGAAGCCGACGGTGACGACGCTGGCGAGGAACGACGGCGAACGGCGGCTACCGATGGCGGACGTTCGCGGACGGCTCCGGGCGACGAGGCCACGACGGCGGAGCGACGGCGAGCAGCGGCCCGCAGGCAGCCGGCGGCGTCCTGGGCGGCGCGGGCGCCGCCGGCGGCCGCTGGGCCCGCAGCAGCAGCGGCAGCAGTGCGGCCAGCAGCCCCGGGGCGGCCATGCCGCTCGCGCGGGAGCCGCGCGCCAGCGCCCGGCGCGGTCCGCGCGCGGGGGCGCTCCAGCGCTGCCGAGGCGGCCCAGGCGAGGCCTGTCGTCGTCGCCGCCGCCGCTGTCGCCGGCGTCGTCGTCGCAGCCGCCGTCGTGGCGGCTGCCGTCGTCGTGTCGTCGTCGTCGTCCTCCTCCTCCTCCTCCTTCTTCCCCTCCTCGTCCACCTCCTTGTCCCCCACCTTGTCCTTGTCCTCCTCACCGTCGTCGTCGTCGTCGTCGTCGTCGTCGTCGTCGTCGTCGTCGTCGTCGTCGTCGTCTCCTCCTCCTCCTCCTCCTCCTCCTCCTCCTCCTCCTCCTCCTCCTCCTCCTCCTCCTCCTCCTCCTCCTCCTCCCCCTCTCGACTTTGCCTCTCCTCCTCTCGAGTCCCTCCCTCCCCCTCGGGCCAGCGCCCTTCTGCGGCTCATCCTTCTCCTGCCTCTCGTCTGTCCCCTTCTCCTGCTGGTATTCCTCCTCCCCTCCACCCCGCGCCTCCCCCCCGAGCGCGCGCTCAAGCGCGCGCGGGGGCCCTGCGCGCGCGGGGGCTCCGCGGGAGGAGGGGGGGAGAAGAGGGGGCGAGGGAGGAGGAGTAGGAGTAGGAGGTGGGGGGCGGAGGACGGGGAGGGGGGAGAAAAGAGGGGCGGGAGGAGGGGGGCGGATGGGGAGGAGGCGAAGGATGGGAATGGGGAGAGGGTGAGGGGGGCGGTAGGGATGGGAGGGGGTGACGGAGAGGAGGGGAAGAGCGAGGGTAAGGAGGATGGGGAGGGGGAGAAGGAGCGGGGAGAGGGGCAGGATGAGGAGAGGGGGAATGAGGAGCAGGAGGAAGAGGGGGAAAGGGCGAGGCGGAGGCCGCAGAGAAGGAGGATGAGGAGACGGAGGAGGAGGTCGGGCGAGAGATGGCGTCTCTAGAGCAGCCGGGAGATTTTGGCTGCTGAGGCCTTGCGGCACTCGGTTGGGTCCTCGGCGCCAGACGTCACAACCTCCTCGACTCGCCTGACGCAGAGGTCGGCGGGGAAAGAGGAACAACAACATGTTGGGGAGGATGAGGAGGAAGGAGGAGGAGGAGGAGAAGGAGGAGGATCGAGGAGGAGGAGGAGGAGGAGGAGGAGGAGGAGGGCGAGGCCTGTGAAGGACCAAACATGAGGTGTCGAATAGTTTCGAGTGAAGAAGGCAAGTAGGTGTCGAATCGCTGGTGGTCCATGAGCGGCCTTCCGCCGCGGGGGCGCCCACGTGGCCAACGGTTCTTCTAGGCGGCGTGCCCACCGTGCACAAGAGAAGGTCGGCAGCAGAAGTGCTTCACCTCATGGCGAAGACAACAAAAAACACCCTGTACCAAGAACGAGCGAGCATGAGAGAGTGGCGCGCGCGGGCAGCGCATCATCCCCCTGACCTCGTAAGGGTGCTGTTGCCTCCATCATCATCCCCACCGTTTCCACCCTTTCCATCCTCCCCCCTGCTCCTCGACAACCCCCCCCCCACCTCTGCCTACTCCATCCCTCTCATCGTTCTTCTGCGTATCCTCCTCCCCCCTCCCATCCTTGTCCCTCCTCCCTCCCGGGGCCCGTGGAGAGCCCAAGGAGGGCGGACGCTGCGAACAGGCCAGAACCCGTCGCCCAAGCATCGCCGCAGGAACAACCGGCCTGCCATCGCGGCTGTCCGAGGGCGCTTCCCTATGGGCATCTCCCTGCTCGCACAGCGTGGGCGAAGCGACCCTACTGGGCGACTCGCAGATGAGGGGCAACGTTGGGGGGGGGGGAACCGGCTGAGGGGGTGTGGGGGGGGGGGGGGGGGCTGACCTTGAGCCAGATGAGGCGGGGGTGGTGGTGGGGGGGGGCGACTCGCAGATGAGGGGCAACGTTGGGGGGGGAACCGGCTCAGGGGGTAGGGGGGGGCCTTGAGCCAGAAATGGCGACACGGCGCCGACAGATCGGAGGTATATATAGGCCCACGCCGGCAGAGCCGCGCGCTCGTTGGGCGGGGTGGGGCCAGCGGGCCCCCATATCGGCGACCAGTGGGCAGTCGGGGGGTCGAGGCATGCGACCCCCTGCGGCGAGCCCCCCTCTGACGTTTTGCCGCCGAGTGCGACGCCGCCCTCCGGGGGGCGCGCCGCGCTCCGGAGCGGGGAGCCGCGGAGGAGGAGGAGGGGGAGGAGGAGGAGGAGGAGGAGGAGGAGGAGGAGGAGGAGGAGGAGGAGGAGGAGGAGGAGCCGGGGTTTCGAGGCCGCCGCGGGGCGCAAGTGCCCGGGGGGGGCCTGCCGGGGGCAGCTGGGGCTGCTCGGGGGGCCTGTGGCCGTCCGTGCGCGACCCGACTCCTTGCCACCCTGAGCACCGCTTCCCTGGGCACGAGGCGGCAAGGCTCGAGAAATGAACTCGGTGCCGCGCTGCTGCTCCATCGCCGTCGTCGGTGACACCTTGCCGCCGTCTCGGGAGGTGAGCTGCTTTCTGGCCGCGCCTCCTGTCGCCTGTCGCCGCCCTCGCGGGGAGGCAGCGCTTGGCCGCGGGGGAGGGCGGGGAGGAACAGGGAGGAGGGAGGACGGGCGACGTGGGCTGAGGATGATGAGCAGCAGGCAGGGGCAGGACTCGGAGTCCAGGTCGGCCTCGCGCGCCCCCCGAAAGAGCACGAGTTCCAGGGGGCAGGACTGACAGGAGGAGGAGGAGGAGGAGGACGAGGAGGAGGAGGAGGAGGAGGAGGAGGAGGAGGAGGAGGAGGAGCAGGAGGAACAAGGCGAACGCCCTCGGAATAGTCTGAAGAAAAACACCAGCCGTGCCCAGGAGAAGGAGCAGGAGGAGGAGGAGGAGGACGAGGAGCAGGAGCAGGAGGAGGAGGAGGAGGAGGAGTATAATGAGGAGAGGGGGGGCAGGAGGCTCGAGGAGAAGTCGAAGAAACAGCGGCTGCCAGAAGGAGGACATGGGCAGGAGGGAATGAGGGAAGGTGGGGAAGGCGAGGTTGAAGCTGGAGATGGAACCCCAGGACGAACTCCTACCCCACATTCGACAATACCGTTTCTGACCTTTTTTCCGAGCTAGTTTTAGGTCGGGCATGTCCTCCTACAGGCGGAACTTGGAGGAACAATCAAAGAGTCAAATAATGATCACACATGATCGAGCAGTAAACGAAAACTCGTCCCAAGATCCTGTTTGTATTACTTTGAACATTCTTCCAGTATAGGGGACATGCCCGACTTAAAACGAGTTCGGCCTTCCTGGAAGCCTGGGGCCGTTGTCCACTGCCCTTTTCTTAGCACGGCCCAGACGACAAAATCGGGTCGGGGACGAGACGCTGCTACACTGCCCCCCATCTTCCAACAGATGGCTGACCCCCGTGCGCGACGCAGCTCGCGCAACACCGTGAGCCCACACCCTGATGGTAGGAAACGGGGGAGGACGTTTCGAGGAGGATTCGTTGATGTATCAGGGGGACGTAAGACCTGGGTACAGGGGACTCGGAAATCCCTGGCGAGGTCGTCAAACAAATGACGAGGCCGAACCTGCATTTTGACGAGGCCTCCCGCTGCAAACATCCCACGAAACTCCTCCTCGTCAAAATCCGAGGCGCGGTCGTCAAAAAACGATGGCGAACCCGAGTCCTGGCAAACCCGGGTCTTACGCTCCCCCGACTGTACAAGAAGGGCGGACAGGGGGGCGGAAAAAGAAGGTCGGGACCCGGACGTCCTTCGCTCGGCAGCGCCACCGGACGCGGGCGCGGGGGGTCGAGGAGGCGCGGGGGCGCGCCGGGCGCGCGGCGCGCGGAGGGGGGCCCGTTTGTGCAAAGTCTGGACTTTGTCTGTGCACCCCTGCTTGGAGTTCAGCCAATTGTATGCTGATCGCATTGTGGGCCCCGGAAACGGCAGGGCCGTTTTTTTCACCGCTTCCCAAGAAAATGTCCCTTGAACATGGAAGCGGCCAAAAAAACGGCGACCGGAAACGGCAAAAAAACGGCTCCAGGATTGGAGCTGGAGCCGGAACCGGTCAAAAAACGGCGACGGAACCGGTAAAAAACGGCAAAACGGAACTGATAAAAAAAAACGGCCCTGTCGTTTCCAGGGCCCACTAAGTGCTGAGGAACTCGGCTCCTCTCCAGGCCTTGTCTCACACAGCAGTCCAGGCCCAGACGTAAGAGAGCACTCGCTCTACGAAGAAACAAGAAGCTCAAAGAGAACACGCCAAGGGTGCGGCCCAACTTCTGTGACCTTCTTGGGCGACGTCTGGAGTCCACGTGCTGGAGACATCCCGCGCTGCTCCCGAGGAGGCCCAGGCGAGCGCGCGTCGAAAGGACCCCCCCGCCCCCAAGAGAAAAGCCGGGCGTGGCGCGGCGCGCTCGCGCGGCCGCAGCCCGCCGCGGGGACGGTCCCCCCCCCCCCGGGGCGAGAGGACCCCGAAGACAGCAGCCTCGCGGGGAAGGACAGCGATGCAGCCAGTTCTTCTATCCATATCCAGAGCGTCGTGGACTTTTTGGGAAGAGGTGCCGCAACGCCGAGGCGCACTGGATATGGATAGAATCAAGCCTCTTGGGGCCAGATTTTTATCCATATCCAGTGCGTCTACGGTTTCTGGGGAAGAGAGCCCAAGAATCCAAGGCGCACTGGATGTGGATATAACTATTGCCCGCAAGCGAGCACACATCTCAAGACACAGCCTGTTGCGTGAGCTTCGTGCTCGCTGCACGGGGCATATCCCAGGAGTCCCCAGCCCCGGAGCCCCAGGGCCGGCCTCCCCTCCCGAGCGGCCCCTGGACGGCCCGGCGGGGCCTGGCGAAGGGCCCCCGGGGGGGGGCGAGAATGGCCGACCACGTCGCGTGGTCCGCTTTGTTTTTTCGAGTTGTGGATCGACTACAGAATATCGAATCTGCCCCAAATTGACTACAGAATTTCGAATATGCCCCGATATCTAGTTGTGGATCGACTACAGAATGTTGGTTTACCCCAGAATTGATTCGCACATCGAATCTACGAAACGTGCGTAGACTGCCCCGCAGAGCACGCAAATTCGCTCGCGGATGCGACGTGCAACTCGATTTTTGGGGGTGCATCCGCTCTGCAGTCGACCCCCGACGCGGCGTCTGCACGACGCGAACACGCCTGGCTAGAATCAGGGCGTCTCGGGCCCCGAGATCCGACGCGGCGACAGAGTCGAAGCATCGTAGCACATCGCGCTCGGAGCCCTGGTCGGGAGCGGCCAAGAGGGGGGTGTCCAAGAGGGGGGGGTGCAGATCATGACCGGCGGCATGTGCGCGGCCCAGCGGGGGGACCAGGGACGTCATGAAATAAGAAGAGGCGCCATGAGATCTGGGGAAATGTCATGGCCCCCGCCATGATATCCCCCCCCCCTAGTCATCACCCCCCTCTTTTCCGGCCCCGATTCTGTATCATTTTTCGAGCCGGGTCGGCCTGCGAGGGCCCTGGGGCCCGAAAGAAGGCGAGAGCGCCCCGCTCGAACACACTGAGACGCCAGGATCTCAGGGTCCTGCCTGTTGTCCGACGCGAGCACGTCTGGGCAGAATGAGGGTGGCAGGAGAGGAATGGAGGGCAAGGCGAGACGAGGACGAGGGCGCAGAAGACGAGGAGGGGAGGGCAAGGCGCGACGAGGACGAGGGCGCAGAGGACGAGGAGGGGAGGGCAAGGCGAGACGAGGACGAGGGCGCAGAGGACGAGGAAGGCGATGGCGTGGAAGGGCGTGCGGCGCGGCCGCTGCTGCAGCGAAAAACTGGCGGGTGCCGCCGCCGCCCGAAGCGCGCGGCTGGGGCGGCGCTCGACCGAAGAGGCGCCAAGCAAGCGCGAAGATCCTCAGGTAAGACGAAGCCAGGACGAAGACACAATCAGGGGAGGATGGATCGAGAATCTCTGAGGTCCGGCGGCTCTGGCCGATGTCTCGGATGCCGCTCCAAACGTTCTGGAACGGATGTATCCTCGTCCTGGCCCTGTCCGCTCAGGGCCCCATGAACCAGGACACTGCTGACAAGGACCTTTTGGAAATTCCACCTGGGGAGAGCGAAGCATAGAGGATGATTCGGCCCCGGGGCTGCAAGGTTCCCGGGCGCGCCGACAAGGTGTCCTGCTCTGTCAGCGTCCCCGTTGAAGAGGGCCCTGCGATCCGAAAATCGAAGCGGCGCCAGGCCAGAGGGATCCAGGGAGTCCAAGCCTCTGTGGGCCCCGGAAACGACAGGGCCGTTTTTTCACCGTTTCCAAAAAATGCCCCTTGAACATGGAAGCGGCGACCGGAAACGGCAAAAAACGGCTCCAGGATTGGAACCGGAGCCGGAACCGGTCAAACAACGGCGACGGAACCGGTAAACAAACGGCGTCGGAACCGGCAAAAAAACGGCAAAACGGAACCGGTAACAAAAACGGCCCTGTCGTTTCCAGGGCCCACTAAGCTCTCCAGGCGTTGTCTCTCACACAGCAGTCCAGGCCCAGACGTAAGAGACCACTCGACGAAGAAAAGAAGCTCAAAGAGGACGCGCCCAGGGTCCGGCCCAAATTCTTGGACCTTCTTGGCGCGGATGCGAGGGCGCCCATGTTCCGTGGCGCGGATGCGAGGGCGTCCACGCGGGGCCTTGCGCGGGCAGCTCACGCAACCATGTCCTCGCGGCCGACCCCATGGCTTCTGCAGTCGGGGCGTTGACCTAAGGAACCCTAAATAAGGAACGAGGCCCTTTTTTTCCATAAATTAAACTTCGATTTCCGATCGAAAACATCAGGAAAACCTGAGGCAAGCTGTGAAACACTTAAGGCACGCGGAGCCCCTCCCCAAAGAAAAGGGTTCCTTCTTCAGGGCCCCGACTGTGCGCCGCCTAAGGCGTCCTCTGAGTGTCCACGCTGCAAGGGGACGTTCGACCACACGCCACCGTGGCCCTCATTCAGGCAGGCGTGGCCTCTGGATTAAGCGGCCTGACGAGGCCGCGGGGAGGCCAAAATCCAAGCGTGCAGGCCAGCGCTCGGGGCCCCCCTGTGAGCCCCCCGCACGAGATGAGCGACGATCGAGCACGGGTCATGCGCGAGATGACGTGGCGACCTCACGCGGCGGCTCACGCGGGCCGCCAGCGCGGCACGCTACATCAAAGGGCGAGGGCGCTCGCGCGCGAGCTTACGCCGCCCACTTCGGCGAAGACGGCCCGTTGTTTTTGTTGCGTCGCCCGAGTGTCATTCTGGCGAGGGTCGGCGGCGAGCGAGGGGGGGAAGTGAGCAGGAGGAGGCCCTCTCAGAAGGCGGCGGGGCCTCTCAGAAGCCCTCGCGCCCCCTGAGAAGCTCCCTGCGCCTTCGGGGAAGGCCTGCCCCCCCCCTGGCGCACCGCCGAGGAGGGTCACACTCCATCGCGTCGCCGAGGCGTGGAGCCCCTGCAGCTGGACACACACTCGGAGTGGGCGATCCAGGACAGGCCACGGAAGTCCCCTACCCTGGTGAATAGGTTTTCTGATGTGGCGTTTTGACGGTGAACGAAAGTCGGGCCGGGCGAAAGGGGGGGATAGCAAAGGGGGAGGGGGGGGGAGAATCAGCTCACGCAGCTGATCTTCCCGGCGCCTCCCGGCGCCGGAGGCGGCCATGCATCGAGGAACGGGCCCCTCGGTGAGGCCGAAACCAGCTGCATGCAGCAAATTTCGTCACGCCCCTTTCCCAATCCCCCCCTTTCGTCCGGCCCGAGAAAGGGGGGGGGAGATCTGGCTCCAGGCCTCTGCTTTGTGCGACTCTTCGGGAGATGTGCTCCCAGTGGGAAATCCTGCGGGGAGGCGGCGCCCCCGTGCTTGCCACACCTGCTCGAAACAGCTGCCCAAGACAGCCCAAAGCTGCTCCATGGGCGTGGGGGGAGGGGGGTGCGAGGGGCTACGCCGATCGGCAAAACAATGGATAAGAAAACGACGACCTACGAATCCCGGACGTCGAGTGGTTGGCACGCGGCTGGCCGCCGAGCAAGGAAGCAAGCAGCCTCCAGAAGCTCTGAGCCTTCGCCCGGCGCTGCTTTCTGAGGGGAAGCGTTTTGGGGGGGCCAGCCCAGGGGGGGGGGAAACATCGACCTGGAATTAAGTCGGGCCTGTCCCTCTACAGGGGGAGTATGCAAAAATAGTCAAAAAATAGTCTGGCGAGGGGCATTTTTCTGTATTTTTAATTTTTCGCCCCAAATCCCCCTGTACGGGGAAAGGCCCGACTTGAACCTGGACTGGACAACACATCGCCGATAGATCGTCGGGTTAGGCCCCCGATGGCGAATCCGGACGCTCCTGGTGGGGGCAAGCCATCGGGCGAACAGTGGGCGATTGGGGGTCGATGCGTCCCCCTTGGAGCCTTTTCCCCCCGAGCCACGGGGCCAGAAGTATGCACCACCGCCACCTCTCAAAACCCCCTCCCCTCCCAAGAAAGAGGAGGAGAACGCGAGGGTTTAGGACGGAGGGGGAGTGGAGGTGGTGGTGGTGCTTCTTTTTGGAACCCGTGCTAACGGTTGAGCAGGGACCGACCGTCCCGGCATTCCCATAGTCCTACCACGAAATGTTCTTGGAACCCCAAATTTTTCTAAGAACAGAGACAATGTTCTTAGAACATTAACCCGATGTGTTAAACCAAGACAGCCCCAACCAGAACCGTTCTGAGAACCTTTCGTGGAAACCACAGAAGGTTCTTAGAACACTGTTTGGTAGGGCTGTAGGCGAGCCGGGACGCCTCGCCACTACTTGAAACGGTGCCCCTGAGCTCGGACCTCCAGGATTGAAGGGTCCCTGGGACACACAAATACAGACACACGAACAGCAGGAGCCCACATATGTTCCTATATGTTATGTTTTTTTTTCTTGCCCCCCACTTCCCAGATTTTCCCATATTTTCGGAGGAATCGAGGAGTCATTGCGTCTGTGTGTTTTTTCCCCTCCTGAAGGATGGAGGCCGCAGCGCCTGCAGGGCCGCCCGCCTCCCGCGCGCAGAGAGGCCCTGGAGCCTCCGTGCGCCGGCGAGCATGAGGCGGGCAGGGCCGGGGCCCTGCGGGGCCCTCCGCGGAGGCGGGGAGCCTCTCGGAGGCGAGCGGCACGGGATCTCCACCGGAGCCCCGGACCCCACCTTCCGGCGTCCTGCTTGAACGCATGGAAAAAGCGAGCCCCGCCCCCCACGCGAGGAACTTCAGTATAGGGGGCAAACAAGCCTGCCTCGCCTTGGACCACCCTCGCCTCCAAGAGACACCAAGCGATGCCAAACTACGGCCTGTACTGGTCAGGCCGCTTGACGAGGAGGCGCGTGGTATGACTTGGTTTTGCCTGGAAGCGAAAGCGGGGTTGGTAATTCACGCTCTGATTCAGACCAAGTGTACGGCAGTGGCCCTGCTTACCAGGCGCCTGCACTCACGCACATGCGCCGCATCTGCAAGACGCTGCCACGTGAGACCAGCAGTTGTGGGGACTGGGGTCGGTTTTCCACTGCTCACATCTCTCGAGCCGCACCGATCGGTGAGGGCCCCGGGGCTGGGCGCCACGCGAAGACGCCCGACTCGCCATCGCATTTTTCGGTTTCTGGGTGCCCACTGGATGTCCCTTCCCGCCACCGGATGTCCCTTCCCTGTGTATTTTTCGGATTCGTGGGTGTTTTCTTGGCCCGATGGTCGAGGATGCGTCTCGATGGCCCCAGCCGAGAGAAAATGCACACGGCCGAGCGATGCCAAGCCGAGGCGAACAAAGAGGTGGCATGCCGCCAGGACCTCGGGGCACCCCCGGGGCCCTATGGAGCACGTGCGGACGCCCTCCCAGCGTGGCAGGGAAGGCAAGCGACTGTACGCTCTTATGTCGGGCGTGTCCCCCCCCCCAGGGGGGATCTTCGACAAAAGATTCAAAAGCAATGCTCCAAAGCTGCCCCAGAAGGGCCAGAACACAGTGCAAAAATAGTCCCCCGACTATTTTGTGTTATTTTCCTGACTATGGTTGGGGTATGTTTGATCAGAGTATTTTGTTTAATTATTTTTCTGACTATTTTTGGGGTATGCTTTATATTTCTCGTCGAGAATCCCCCTGTACAGGCCCGACTGAAGTGTACGCACGCGCCCCTTGGAGCCTGCAGACGGGGGCCGACCTCCGACCCCTGGGGGGGCGCCCTTCCCCCCCCCCCCCCCGATCTGGGAGGCACAAAGGGGGGGGCCCCCGGAGCTCTCCTGGCGCCCCCGTTCCTTCGGGAGCGGCCACGAAGGGGGGGGCGGCCAAGAGGGGGGGGGGTGCGAACCATGGCCGGCGGCGCCCCCCCCCCCCGATCTGGGAGGCAAGCTTGCGGGGGCCCCCGAGCTCTCCTGGCGCCCCAGTTCCTTCGGGAGCGGCCACGAGGGGGGCGGCCACGAGGGGGGCGTCAAGTCCTGATCGTCCTGAGCGTCAGGTCCTCCTCGTCGACTGCTGTGGTCCTTCAGTCGTCGCTGATTGGCCGTGGAAAAAAAAAGCGTCAAGTCCCTCCCACCCTTTCCTGTGCACTTCAACTTTGGCTTCGCCAGCCGTGGGTGCGCCGCGAAGCGCCTTCGGGCCAGCTCGCCCGAATCGGCTTTCCCCCCACATGGGGGCCTCCCTCCCCCCTCTCGGGAGCGGCCAAGAGGGGGGTGTCCAAGAGGGGGGGGTGCAAATCGTGGCCGGTGGCACGTGCGCGGCCAAAGGGGGGGGGCCAGGGACGCAATGAAATAAGAAGAGGCGCCATGAAATCTGGGGAAGTGTCATGGCCCCCGCCATGAGATCCCCTCCCCCCTAGTCATCACCCCCCTCTTTTCCGCCCCCAACCCTCCCTCCCCCCTCCCCAGGGTGGCCGGCAAGGGCCGCGCGGTGGCTACTGCGCCGCCGGGCAGGGCTGCATTTAACAGGGTCGGCGCTGCCCATCGAGACTGCGACATGATCCCCGCTTGTGGATCCCATGGCGGCCCCCAAGGGGCGTTGAGGTCCCCGACGTGTCCACCAGCAGTCGACCCTCTTCTCTCACCCACACACACACACCGTGGCCAAGACGGCCCGAGGCCAACAGCAAAAACGGAACAGCGTCAGAACCTCTCCTCCCCGGCCCCCCACCTTCCCTCTCCCCTCCCAGCGCTGCTACCCCAGACATCCGATTGTGTGACTCTGGTCGGCCCGCGGCTTGCAGAGATCCCGACCGCTTCCTCGGGGGTAGCGTCTTGCGCCACAGACGCGTTTTCTTTTCTCTGCGGCCCCAGGCCCAACGCCTAGGACGAGAATTACGTCACGGCGCGATGAGCTCCAAATGCGTTTCAGGACTGCCAGGTGCATCTCTATCGGCCCACGTCTCTGGAGGCCGTGCGGAGCAGTACGACATCCGGTATGCCCTGGTATACGCGACCTTGTCGTGACTCCTGGCTCCCCCGCGCAAAAAAAACGGCCCTCGGATGCCGAGATGAAAGGCAACACGCCAGGACAGGAGGCGGAGGAGGAGGAGGAGGAGGAGGAGGAGAGGAGGAGGAGGAGGAGGAGGAGGAGGAGCAGCAGGCACGTACTCACCCGGCACCCTCCCCCGCTCTGCCCGGCCGCCAGCAGACACTGAGCCGGCGGCGCCGCCGCCCGGGCGGGCGGCGGCTGTCGGCGCCGCCCGCAGGCCAACGAGGCCTGATCGCTACCGTCGGGGCGTGGACCTAAGGAACCCTAAACAAGGAACGAGGCCCCTTTTTCCCATAAGATAAACCTCGATTTCCTATGGGAAACCTCCGGAAAGCCCGAGGCAAACTTTGAAACAATCAAGGACTCCTTCCCAACGAAACGGGTTCCTTCTTCAGCGCCCCGACTGTATGCCCACGCGGAGCTGGGAGGCAGCAGTCTCGGGCACGCCCGGACGGGAAGGGGGCGAGGGAGAGGGAACGAAGAAGAATGATTTTTAATAAAGAGAATAGGGAGAGGAGGAAGAAACACAGGAGGGAAATCATATTAAGGAGATAATAGCAACCTTGATATCAATCACAACACGAATACTACACATGCATACTCATCATGTAATGGTAAAGATCATACAAATTAAACACATAAACATGAGAACACACATCATCATAACTATAAAACCCAAACATGAAGCTGTCGGGGGACCAAGGAGAGTTCCTGGACCGGCGCTGCACCCCTCCTGCCTGTCCCGCGAAGCGCGCTGGAGGCACCGCCACAGGGGTCAGCGCAGGTCCAAGGAGTCCGCGCGGAACTCCGAAGACTTCTGCGTGTGCCGATGCCTCTCTCTGCTGACATGGAGCGAGCAGGTGGCGGCAGCCAAACCCGACAGGGCAGGTTTTAATACATGGGATGTTTAAACAATTTGATTTTAATACATGGTTAACTTATGAATGCATTTCTGCATGAGCTCATCGTTGTTTTTCGTACTAAATCCCTGGATGTTGCACGCATGATCCGCACGCGGAGCATGCATTAAAAACGGCGCTGTACCCCCACCGACCATCCAATTCGCCTGGATCGATCGGGGGCGGGGGCAGGGCTCGGATTTGTCGTCCCTGGCCAGAGGACTTCCGAACCCCGGGCGCGGCCGGTCGCCGAGGGCACTGGCGGGCAGGCAGGCCCAGCGCAAACAAGGACTTGCTCGAAACGCACGCGCGCACAGACAGACACACACACACACTCACACGTAGACACACACACACACAGACACATGCAGACAGACACACACACAACTACTGTTGGCGGCCTGCCCCTCAGAAGCTGGGGCAGAGACCCAGACATGTGATCGACCGTGCTACCCGCGTGCCCAGGCCTGGACGGCGGGAGAGGGCGCAGAACCGACGGTGCCCGGCGCGGCGGAGGACGACGAGCGGGGGCGCAGGGCAGCCGGTGTGGACGTGCACGGACGAGGCTCGCGGCGGCCAACGAGCCAGGCGGCGGGCGCCCGATGGGAAAGGCGCACACGCACTCACGCGCGCGCACACACGCGCGCGCACACACACGCACTTTCTACGCCGCAGGGCGGCAGAAGGCGATCCGCACGCGCGATCGGGCGAGACCAGGGCACGGTGTCGCTACCATTGCCCGCGCGCCAGGAGGGAGGGGAGGGAGGCAAGGGATGCGGCCGCGGGAGGAGGGGCCAGGCGCCGGGGGCGCTCACGCAGCGGGGCGCGCACACACACGCGCGCAAACGCGCAAGCACGTGTTTTCCTCCGAAGTGCGGGTGACGCCATCACAGCGAGCGGGGCTGCGCTCGGCGACCGTGCGCGAAGTGAGATGCTGAGAGCCAAGCGTGCAGCGTGCATGGAGGACAAGCCCAGACACGAAGCGGGAAGCCAACCACACACAAGCAAGTGACCTTGCCAGCCGTCTCGGTCCGCACTTGCTGCTGCTGCTATTCCGCCTGTGCTCCTGTGCCCCGCGCTGCGGCAGCGTCCAACACTCGAGCGACGAGCGTTCAGCAGCGAGCCACCCCGGAGAGCGGCGCGAGTGGCAAGGCCGCAGGCGCACGTGGCGAGCTTCAAGAGCGAGCGAACCTAGGAGCGCGTGAGCGGGGTGAGGCGAAAGCAAACTTTGAATGTGATCGATCCCCTCCTCCTCCTCCACCTCCTCCGCCTCCGCCCTCTCCGCGGCCCTCTCCTCCTCTCCTCGTCCTCCTCTTCCTCCTCCCCCTCCTCCTCATTCTTCTCCTCCTGCTCCTCATCCTCCTCGTCTTCCTCCTCCGCCGCCACTCTTCTTCGAGCCTGTTCGGGTCGGAGGGCAGCGACGTGGATGCGGTCATGTCAGAGGACTGGGGTGCACGCAAGCAGCAGTGGCACGCTAGCGTCGGCACGGCCTCTGACGTCAACAGGGCGTGTAAGAGCTGGCAGGCGGCAACATGCGGAATGGTCCGTGCGGCAGCAGCAGCAGGAGGAACGTCGGAGAGGACAAGGGCGAGACCAAAATGAGAGGCGGACGAAGATGGGAAGGACGAGGATGTGGTGACGAGAGAGATGATGAGATCGACAAGGTGAATGAGGAGGAATCTGAGGAGGATCCGGATCATGTGGAAACAGTGAGGGGAGGCGAGTGGAGGGCGGGGGGTAGCCCAGGCGAGATGGTGCAAGGGAGAGGAGAAGGACGAAGAGGAGGAGGAGGACGAGGAGGAGGAGGAGGACGACGACGAGGAGGAGGAGGAAGACGACGAGGAGAAGGAGGACGAGGAGGGGAGAAGCAAGAGAACAACAGTGAGCCCCGAAGGCAGAGCTGCGCAGAAGCGATCGCGCCGCCTGTACCTCACGCTGCAGAGGCCGAGGCGGCGGAGGCGGCGGCCCGGACGAAGGGTGCCACGGGCGCCTCGGGCGCCGTGACCGCCGCCGCCATAGGCCATCCGCCGAGGCTTCTCGGCCACCGCCGCCACTGTCGCCGCCTGGCGCGGCGGCTGCCGTCGGGCGGCTGGGACGCTGGTGCCGCTGCTGCAGGCCGTCCCCACCGCCGCCGCCGCCGCTGCACGCCCTCGCCGCCACCACCGCTGGCGCCGCCGCCGCGCTGCAGGCGCGTCGCCGCCGCCGCCCACGCCGGCGCCGGCGCCCTCGCGTGGCGGGCATCGCGGCCGCCGCCGCCGTCGCTGGCGTCCCGTGCCGCCGTCGGGCGGCTGGGCCGCCGCCGCCGCCGCTGCCCGCCCCGCCCGCCGCGTCGGCCGTCGCCGTCGCCGCGCCGTCGCAGGCGACCAGCGACGCCGCCGGCGGCTGGGCCGTGCTGCCGCCCGCTGCAAGCCGACGCCGCCGCCGCCGCTGGCGCTGCCGCCGCCGCCGCGCCGCCGTCGGGCGGCGGGGAGGGCGCCGTCGGTGTCGGCGGCTCAGGCGCCCCTCGAAGCGGCCGCCAGCGGGGCGGCCGGCGCCGCAGTGCCCGCGGCGTCGTGCGGGCGCTCGTCGGGGGGCTGGCGGAGGCACTCGCCCCGCTCCTCCTCCTCGACGGCCTGGCGCGGATCGGGCCAGCCTCCTCCTCCTCCTCCTCCTCCTCCTCCTCCTCCTCCTCCTCCCCAACCTCCCCTCCTCCTCCTCCTCATCCCCTCCTCCTCTCATTCATTCATTCATGGGCATTAAGAGGTCAGCCAAATCCAGGCTCGCCTGACCTCGGGAGAAAGATTAGTCGGAGTCGTCCGAGACCTGCCCTGGGACCATAGGCGGGGGGCCCCTGGCCCCTGTATGGGCCAGGGTGGCCCTCGCTCCGCGGGGGGAGGTGGCGCCGTCGGCCTGGGGCCCGAACCTTCCTCCTCCTCCTCCCCTCCTCCCTCCTTCCTCCTCTCCTCCTCCCTCCTCCTCCTACCTCCTCACCTCCTCCTCCTCCCTCCTCCCCTCCTCCTCCTCTCCTCCTCCTCCTCCTCCTCCTCCTCCTCCACCTCCTCCTTGGCCCCCGCTTTGATCGACGGTCCGTCTCCACCATGCCCCTTCACCTGCTCCTGCTGCCCGTTTGGCAAAACTTGCTGCAGGTGCGCGCGGACGTCCTTGGATCTGCGCTGGACCCCCCTCCCTAGCACGCGGAGGGCGCCGCCGGGGGGAGGCCGAGCGCCGACCCAAGAAACCCGCGCGGAGCTCCAAAAGCTCACAAGTTTCTGCTGCTGCTTCGGAGGAGCAGGAGAGAGAAGGGAGGAGGAGGAGGAGGAGGAGGAGGAGGAGGAGGAGGAGGAGGAGGAGGAGGAGGAGGAGAAGGAGGAGGAGGAGGAGGAGGAGGAGGAGAAGGAGGAACAAGAGGAGGAGGAGGCCCTCGATCCTCCTCTCAGTCCTCCTGGGCCCCTCCTCGCTCGTCTCCGTAGGCACCTGCCCTCGTCCCACGGTCGGGCCCGGCCAGCGGCAGCGCAGGCGCGCGACCAGCGTCCCCCCGTCGAAGGGGGCACGGGAGCGGCTCCCGAGCCTGCCCGCGGGGGGCCGCCCACGGCTCCGCGGGGGCCGCCCGAGCCAAGGCCGCGCGAGGCCCAAACCCCCTCGGGCCACGAAAACCTCATGACGGGAGGTTTCCTTCTATTTTCGGCCTTTGGAGTCCCTCACCGGGCCTCGGGACCGTCAAAAAACGACTCAGGTTGAAAGACCGGTCCCAGGGAATGGGTCGAGACCTCTGGGGGACGACGTCACGAAAGAACCATCACCTCGGAGGTCTGGGGGGGGAGGGGGCCCGAACGCCTCGCCCCGGGCCTCCGAACTCTGGTGAAGAATCAGCGCGGCCGCTTCCCTTCCTCTGCCGCTTCCCTCCTCGCCCTCCCGCCGGGCGGCGAGCAAGGGGGGGGGGGAGAGAAGGAGAAGGCGCTCTCAGAAGACGGCGGGGCTTCTCAGAAGCCCCCGAGCCCTCCGAGAAGTGCCCCGTGTGTGGTTCTGTGGGAGGCTTACGTAGAGGACCTCTCCGAGGGCCGAGGGGCCTCCGAGCCTCCTGAGCAGGCGGGCCTCGCCTCGCTTCCCCCCCCCCCCCGGGCTCGCCGCCGCTCCCGGGCCGCCACCCACGGCGCGGCTGCCGGCGACGACGACGCCCGCGGCGCCGCGAGTCGCCGCGGGGCCGCCCCGGGGGCCGCAGGAGGCCGCGGCGAGTAGTGGCCGAGGGCCGCCGAAGGCTGCGCGGCCGAGGAGCCCCCCGAGGTGCCGGCGCCTCCGCGTGTCTCCGAGCCGGGCGCTGGCGCCCTATAGGGCGCCAGCTATATATATATATATATATATATATATATATATATTATATATATATAAATATAAAAAACAGATCGCTCGTGCTTGCGCGCCACATATATATATATATATATAGCTATATGTCGATATAGTTATGTATATATATATGTATATATATAGCGATATATGTATATATATATATATATGTATATGTATATATACATATATATATATATATACAGCTGCTATATAGCTGCGGGCCCCGGGGCCCGTCGACAGGTGGGCCCAGCTCGACGGGCAGGAGGGGGCAGGCGGGGTCTGGGGCTCTGGCTCGAGGGAGGCATCGGCTGCAGTAGTGCGGGATGACGATTAAGAAAAGAATGGGAGAGAACGATTAAAACACATAGTTTTCTGATATGTCTGCACAATTTTCTGACTGGAGGAGAACGGTTTTAAACATCTGTTTTTTCCAGCCCGCGGCCAGTTTTTTTCTTATCGTCATCCAGGGCTTCTGAGAAGGAGGTTGCGTCTTAGATGGCGCCGGCCTTATACATCTACACATAAGGCCCGCGCCTTCCAAGAAGCAGGGGTGCTTCTGAGAAGCCCTCCCCCCCACGCAGGAGATGGTCGCGGGTCTACGGACATTCGATGTGTGTGTGTGTGGGCTTGTGGATTCGGCGGCGCATTCTGAGGTACAGCAACTCTGCAGTCGATCCTCTACTCGACTGGTGGTGACTTCTTCGATGGTGCAATCGATCCCGCGCCGTCGGACCCCCAGGGATGCCGCGGCGGCAGCGGCGGCGGACGGCGGCGCGCCTCGGTGATCGCTCTGCCGGCCACGTCCGCGATGGCCCAGAGCAGCCCGGCGTAGAGGAGCCCGCCGAGGACGTAGGCGTAGGTCGGCAGCTTGGCCTCGCCGGTCGTCGGCGGCGGCGGCGGCGGAGGCACGGGGGGGGGACACAATTTGTGATTCGCGGGTCGAGAGCGCGCCTCTTCCGGTCGAAGCTAAGCGGGCCGCGTGAAGCTTGAATTAACAAAGAGGGGAAGGAAGGGGGGAGAGCAGCCTCAGGGCGAGGCCGGGAGGAGGCAAAGCCTCGGGATCAGGTGGCGCCGAAATCGACGTAGGGTGGGGGGGACACAAGGGCGCCTAGCTTCGCGCATCGTCCTGCGCGAAGCGCGAGTGACTGCGCGCTCTCGCGCCGCCCCCCATGGGGAGAAGCGGAGGGTGAGGAATCGGAGCCGAGCGGCGAAGCGCGAAGAGCTTCGCGCACCTCGAGCGCGCCCTTGGAAAGGGGGGGGGGCGCAGGGAGAGAGCAGGGGGGCGCGGGGGTGGCGAGCGGGAAACCGGTTCAGGTCGGCGGCGCCAAAGGTGCGAACGCTGTCAGGCGCCGGTCGGGCCTAAAGGCGGGCCGCGACGAAATCGAACTGGAGCACGAGAAACGGGAAACAGGGAGGGGCGGGGGGCTGGGGGACGGGGGGGGAGGCGGGAGGGAAGAAAGAGGGAGGAGGGGGGAGAATCAGGAGGGCGTGGAGAAGGAGAGGCAGAGGATGGAGGTCGGCAGCCTGGCCTCGTCGGAAAACAGGTCCTTCAGCACGGTGGCCGAGGAGACGATGGCCAGCGTATACGGGACGTTGCCGAGGAGCGTGGCCAGGAGGAAGTCCAGGTAGCTGGCGGTGCTGGCTCCTCCCCCCAGCCGCCGCTCCCTTCGGAGGGGCGGAGGAAGTGATGGCTCTCCCCCACCTCCTCCTCCTCCTCCTCCTCCTCCTCCTCCTCCTCCTCCTCCTCCTCCTCCTCCTCCTCCTCCTCCTCCCTCCTCCTACCTCCTCCTCCTCCTCCTCCTCCTCCTCCTCCTCCTCCTCCTCCTCCCTCCTCCTCCTCCTCCTCCTCCCTCTCCTCCTCCTCCTCCTCCTCCTCCTCCTGCTCCTCCTCCTCCTCCTCCTCCTCCTCCTCCTCCTCCTCCTCCCACTCCTCCTCCTTGTATGTGGGCCCCACCATCCTGTGGATTGTGTTGAAGAAACAGCGCCCCGCGTCTCTAGCTCCTTCCTTCCTCCTCCCCCTTCCTCCCAGCTGCTCCAAGGACTCTCCGCACCACGCAGCACCCGTGTACTGTACCGCGCTCACTTCCATACTACACTGCATTCTGGTCTGCCCAGACACGACCTCGGATCGGAAACGTCTCGGAACGTGTCGCCCGGGGAGCCCATGCGGTCTTTCCTAAGACTGACTGTCTAAAATCCCTGTCTCTCGTGAAACACGAACGACCGATTAATATCTGGCGAGAGCTACATGCAGACATTATTAGATAGGTTGGCACCCGACCGCACACACGATTCGCGGCCACATAGGGAGCTCCAGCTAAGGCCTGAATGCAAGGACCTACCTGTATGGCATAGGTGCCTAAATTCGGCACACCTCTCACACGCTTCGTGGCCACATAGGGAGCTCCAACTAAGCCCCAAATGCAATGGTTCGCATGGCGTCGGCTCCTCATGTCGGCACACCCCTCACGTGGTTCGTGGCCCCATAAAAAGCTCCAGCTAAGGCCCAAATGCCAGGGTTCGCATGGCGCCGAAGGCGATACTCACAACGACGGCACTCACAGCTGCATATGGTTGGGTCCTTCGCCAGGGTAGATATTGTCTGATAGTTATTACTGTTCTGAACTAGTTCTTAAACATATTGTCCGTGCCCGGCCGCGAGCGGGTCGCCCCGGGCACTGGCCATCGAATTGGCTTAACGCAGCCAACCAATACGCAATACGCAATATCAGATGTTCCCGCGACTCCTCCTCCGCATCCACCTCCTCATTCCCCTTTTCTTTTCTCCCCTCTACTCCCTCATGCTCCTTCTCCTCATCCTCCTCCTCGTCCTCCTCTCCCCGCCCCGTCCCACTTCTCCCTCCCTATCGCTCCCCCCATGGCTGCCCCCTTCCTTCCTCCTCCCTCCTCCTCCTCCTCCTCCTCCTCCTCCTCCTCCTCCTCCTCCTCCTCCTCCATCTCCTCCTCCTCCACCTCCTCCTCCACCTCGCGTTTCTAGCACAATGATAGCCAGCGTGGGCCCCAAGTAGTGTGTTTCTACCCATGTATGCTGTGCAATCCGCATATATGTGGGGCAATCCATGTGGTGCCATCTACGTGGTGCAATCCACGCTGTGCCCTCGACAACGTGCAATATAGGTTGTGCAAAACATGCTGCAATTGTGGAGCAAGCTGTGTGATACAATATCCACCACCGTACCACTGGGCACGGAGTGGGCGTGTCCTCAAGTCCTTCGCCTAGGTCCTCTGAGCCCCAGTCCTCACGCCCGAGAGTTGTTCAATGAGCCGGGGGCCAACATTGCATATCTACTTGGTTTTCTCGCGTGGCCCCTGGGTTCCCGGCATCTTCTCGCATGACACTGTCTCGGGCCCGAGCGGGCCCCAGGACGGGCCAAGTGGGCATCAAGCAACTCTCACGGCGGCCGAAGAGTGCCTTGAGACGTCCAAAGACCGCGTCGAGACGCGCATGATGACCCTACAACGGCTCAAGAGGCCTCCAAGAAACCCCAAGAGGCCTCTGAGAAGCCTGCCTTCCAAGAGGGCCCCAAGATGCCAAAACAAATTAGCCTGGCGAAAGACCAAACCATATGCAGTTCTGAGCACCGGAATTGTGAATATCTTGTTCGGTGGCGTTCCCTATGGGGCTATGAACCGTATGAGGGGTGCGCCGAATTGCGTGGCGCGGTACGCAACATGAACGAAGACGATCAGTCGAACTACGAGAGACTGGGCGAGGGTGAGTCTGAGCGCGAGTGAGTCTGAGTGTGAATGAGGCTGCGTGCGAGTGAGTATATTTGCATGACTGCGATCATGGCCACGCCTGGTGTAAATGTATGTATGCTTGTATGTATGCATGTATGTATGTATGTATGTATGCGTACATATATACATACGAACGTGAACGGTTCACGGATGCCTGACCCTGAGTACTCGTGACACTGAGCGTGGCCGCCGCAAAAAGCTTCCCCTGGAACCCCGACAGCAACGCCCGCACGCCGCGACGCCCATGTCGGCACGCTCCTCACGAGGATCGCGCCCGCTTCCTTCCCCGCTCTTTTTCTCCCCCTTTGCCCGTGCGCGCCCATGTCCAAGGCTGCGGGCGCAGCGCCGCACGGAGTCCCCGCGACGCGCGTTGGTCGCCCCGGAAGGGTCCCGGCGACGCGCGCGGGTCGTCCGCTGCGCGGAGCAGAGAGAGCTAGCTGGCTGGCTGGCTGATAGCGGGCAAAGCTGTGGCCGTTGGGCAGAGCGACGACGGGGGCGAACGAGGCTCTGGGCAGAGCGCAACGCGGAATTTCCGCGACGCGCGCTGGTCGCCCCGAGAGGGTCCCAGCGACGCGCGCGGGTCGCCCGCGGCGCGAGGACGTCGAGAGACATCCCGGCTGGCTTCTCGCCGGCCCGCCGGGGTGCGAAGCGAGACCCCGTGGGCAGAGATCGAGCAGGGGCCTCCGACGTGAGAGCTCTCGTCTTCGGACCTCGACGACGAGGACGAGGACGACGAGGACGACGACGACAACGACGACGGCGACGGCGGCGGCGACGGCGGCGGCGACGGTGACGGCGACGCTGACGCTGACGCTGACGCCGACGCTGACGACGACGACGACGACGACGACGACGACGACGACGACGACGACGGCGGCGACGACCATGACCACGACGACGACGATGACGACGACGACGACGACCACGACCACGACGACGGCGACGACCACGAGGACGACGACGACGACGACCGCCTCGCTGCCCGAGCCGCCCCTCCGAAGGCGAAGTTCGAAAGCGAGGACGGCAGCAGCGGCTCGAGCCGCAGCAGGAACATGATGCGGAAGCCCTCGCGCTCGACGGCCCTGTTGACGCTCCTGGCCTGCGCAAGGGGGAGGCGGGAAGGCCCGGCGGGAGGAGGGGGGGGAGGAGGAGGCAAGTGAAGGGGAGCGCGAAGGGAACGAGGAGAAGCGAGGAAATGGAGGAGGAGGAGAATGAGGAGGAGGAGGAGGAGGAGGAGGAGGAGGAGGAGGAGGAGGAGGAGTGGGAAGCCTTAGCGATGAGCGAGTAGCGAGTAGCGAGTATCGAGGAGGAGGAGGAGGAGGAGGAGGAGAAGGAGGAGGAGGAGGAGGAGGTCGGACGCAGGCAGATGACGCTCGGTCGTGCTCACTCGACTCGGGGCGTGCAGGCTATGCTAAAGTGCGCGCTAGCTCAGAGAACCTGGGAAAGAAATCGCTCAGCACTCCTCCGGCCACAGGATGGCCGTGAAATTTCTTGGAGCAATGCGGTTCAGCTCTTTTTGGGCGGATGCGATCGTCTAGCTCGCTAGCTCTTTGAACATATCGTCCTCGCTGTGATTGCTGCTGCTTCGTGCTGCACTCTGCGCACTACGGCCAAAGCTGGCCTAGGACGGGGCAACTAAAAGGAGGAGGAGGAGGAGGAGGAGGAGGAGGAGGAGGAGGGGTGAGGAGGAGGGATGGGGAGGAGGAGAGGTGAGGAGGACAGATGGTGAGGAGGAGAGGTGGTGGTGGTGGTGGTGGTGGTGGTGGTGGTGGTGGTGGTGTGGTGGTGGTTGGTGGTGGTGGTGGTGGTGGGGGTGGTGGTGGTGGTGGTGGTGGTGGTGGTGGTGGTGGTGGTGGTGGTGGGTGTGGCGGAGGTGGTGGGTGGTGGTGGTGGTGGTGGTAGTGTGTGGTGGTGGTGGTGGTTGGTGGTGGTGGTGGTGGTGGGGGTGGTGGTGGTGGTGGTGGTGGGTGGTGGTGGTGGTGGTGGTGGTGGTGGTGGTGGTGGGTGGTGTGGTGGTGGTGGTGGTGTGGTGGTGGTGGTGGTGGTGGTGGTGGTGGTGGTGGTGGTGGTGGTGGTGGTGAGGAGGAGGAGGAGGAGGAGGAGGAGGAGGAGGAGGAGGAGGAATGAGGAGGAGGAGGAGGAGGAGGAGGACTCGTCAACGATATTGGAATAAACCCTCCCTCCAAGCTCCCACTTCATAGGCTCATTGGGGGAAGTGCCCCATTGGGAACCAACCGTTTGAGTATCCTGAGCCGTGCAAAAACACCATCCTCGGGACTCCAACGCCACGAATCAACTTGACTGTTGCGTCTGACGAGCCTGAATCGTGCCAGAACACCATTCTGGGGCCTCAACACAGCGAAACAACGTATCTGTTGCGCCGTAACAATCATGAAGCGCTCCAGAACGCTATTTCTGGAACGTTAGCCATGCGAGTGCGTGAAACTCCTGCAATGTTTAAAGCGCGTGTGCGCGGTGCTAAGCGAAGACCATATTTCGAACGGGAACAGCCCCTTTCCGCTCAGCTCTTGCTATGTTTTCAAACGAGTGTGCGTGGCGCAAAGGCGAGAAACACATTTTGGAAACAACCCGCCCACAACTTCTAAAACTAGCATGGCGAAGGACCCAACCATATGCAGCTGTGAGTACCGCAGTCGTGACTGTCGTGTTCGGTGGGGCTCCCTATGGCAACGGTCCTCGTGAGGGGTGCGCCGAACTGGGGCGAGGCCGCCATGCGAGCCTTCAGACTGAGGACTTCGGTGGAACTCCCTATGGGGCCACGGTTCTCGTGAGGGGTGCGCCGAACTGGGCCGAGGCCGCCATGCGCACTTTCCCACTGGGGCCTTCGATGGAGCTCCCTAGGGGGCCACGATCCTCGTGAGGGGTGCGCCGAACTGGGGCGAGGCCGCCATGCGAACTTTCCCACTGGGGCCTTCGATGGAGCTCCCTAGGGGGCCACGTTCCTCGTGAGCGTTGCGCCGAACTGGGGCGAGGCCGCCATGCGAACTTTCCCACTGGGGCCTTCGGTGGAGCTCCCTATGGGGCCACGGTCCTCGTGAGGGGTGCGCCGGACTTGGGCGAGGCCGCCATGCGAACTTTCCCACGGGGGCCTTCGGTGGAGCTCCCTGTGGGGCCACGATCCTCGTGAGGGGTGCGCCGAACTGGGGCTAGGCCGCCAAGCGAACCCTGCCACTAGCGCCTTCGGTGAAGCTCCCTATGGGGCCACGTTCCTCGTGAGGGGTGCCGAAATGGCCCGAGGCCGCCATGCGAACTTTCCCTCTGGGGCCTTCGATGGAGCTCCCTATGGGGGAGTCAGCGGGAGGTGAGACGCGGGGCGCTGTCTCTTCAAAACGAGGACCCAACACCACAGGGTGGTTGGCAATGCCGAAATGGGTGCGGTGCGGGGGAGGAGGAAGGAGGAGGAGGAGGAGGAGGACGATGAGGAGGAGGAGGAGGACGAGGAGGAGGAGGAGGAGGAGGAGGAGGAGGAGGAGGAGGAGGGGGAGAGGTGGGACGCGGGGCGCTGTCTCTTGAAGACGAAGGCCCAACACCACAACATATTTGGGAACAACTGTGCGCGCCGCTAAAGCGAAAACAACATCTTGAAAACCGCACACCTTCAATCCGTGAACCCCTTGCAATAATTTAGAACGAATGTGCGCGGCCTAAGGCGAGAGCCACATGTGGACAACCGCCTGCCCTCAATGCGCGAAACTCTTGCAACTAGTTCAAAATAACGTAACAAAACCAACTATGCGCGCGGCGCAAAAGCGAGAGCCCCGTTTTGGAAGCGGCCCGCCCTCCAACTGTGAAACTGCTGCCCTTTGTTAAACTTCAGGGTCATAAGTGGTCAGGAAACCTGAAGCGAAACGCCCGGCCCGCCATTTCGACCAGCCTCGGGACGCGATCGAAAACAGTTACTTTAAGGAAAAGGAATGGAGGAAAAGGAGAAGGTGGAGGACGAGGAGGAGGAGGGTTGAGGAGGAGGGGTGAGAAAGAGGAGGGGTGAGGAGAAGGGGTGAGGAGGACGAGGGGTGAGGAGGAGGAGGGGTGAGGAAGGGTGAGGAGGGGTGAGTAGAAGGGGTGAGAAGGAGGGGTGAGAAGGAGGAGGAGGAGGGGAGGAGAGGAGGAGGAGGAGGAATAGGAAGGAGACAACAACAACAACAACAACAACAACAACACAAAAGGCCACGCTCCTCCGCCTCTCCGGCCCGGCCTCCTGCGCCCCGCCCCTCTGGCAGCAAGGAGGGCCCAAGAGGACGGCAGAGGCAGGACCAAGGCGGACGCGACGGCACGGGGCCGGGACGGGGCAGGAACCCAGGCGCGCCCGGCCGGTGCTTGTCCGTGCTCGGCTGAAGTCGGGCCTGTCCCCCTTCGACGAAAAATAAAAAGTACCCCCAAAATTGGCAAACAAAAAATAATCCAAAAATAAGCTAATAAGCTGTGGACTATTTTTTGAGCATTTGTGTTGCCTTTTTGGGGGCATTTTGGGGGTATGTTTCGTTTTTCGTCGAAAATCCCCCTGTAGGGGGACAGGCCCGACATCATGCTCGGCCTCTTTGGGGCGGCCCTCCTCGTCGCCGGGCGGGCCCGGGGCCGGCCCGAGCACGACTCGGGATGCAGGGCCGGCCCTGGTGATGTCGGTCGCGGGACCTGCAGGGGTATTCCGGGGGCGGGGCGGGGCGGACAGGCAGGGAAGGAGGCCCAGACCCCCGACGTCGTGCTTTGTGCACAGCATCGGCCCCCAAAGGCCTGGACCCCTTCCCCCGGGACCGGTTTCTAATCCCGAATCGCTTTTTGACCGGCCATGGGTCCCAGCAAGGGCACCCGGAGGCCGAGAATACGGAAAAAAAACCTCCCGTCGTGATTTTTTTCACAACGCGAGGGGGTCTGCGGGCAGGGAGGGAGGGAGGGAGGGATGACGAGGGAGGGGACGCAAGGGGCGCCGAGTGCGAGCCATGCGTGCTCGCGCGCGGCTGCACGCCCGTAAGGGCTCAGCGGAAAAGTCCTCCTCCTCCTCCTCCTCCTCCTCCTCCTCCTCCTCTCCTCCTCCTCCTCCTCCTCCTCCTCCTCCTCCTCCTCCTCCTCCCCCTCCCCCCCTCCTCCTCCTCCTCCTCCTCCTCCTCCTCCTCCTCCTCCTCCTCCTCCTCCTCCTCCTCCTCCTCATGGGAGGGAGGCGGGCGAGAAAAAAGGACAGGGGCTCCCCAGGTCCCTCTGAAAACCTCCCACAGCCCACTGGTAACCCCGTCGAACCCGCCATCCCCTCCCCGCCCAACCTCGCAAAAGCCTGCGGAGTTCCCTGGATATGGAGGTCCCTAGAGGTCTTCGTTAGCTTCCCGAAATCCTCTGGAGGCCATCGAAGGGCCAAACGCGTCCGGAAACATCGACCCCCCCGCCTCCTAATGAAGCCCTCCTGCGTCGTGATTTGTGCGCAGGGCGGACCCCCAAGGTCCCGACCGCTTCTCCGGGCGACCGGATTTCATCCAGAGTCGAGTCTTGATGGTCGTATAGGGCCCGGCGAGGGGCCCCCGGCCGAAAATCGCCAGAGACCTCCCGTCGTGATTGCGCCACGGCGCCTCATAGGAGAAACAACAGACCGCAGAAGAGTCCCCGGGGGGGGGCGAGAAACTCCATACCGCCTGGTCCAGAGGCGGTCCAACAACCGTTCCGCCTGACTTCACACTTGATTCAGAACCGTGCTCTCGCCACAATGTCGGCTACACTGTTGGTTCGGACGGCCACGACCCCTGTTTGGAAGAAACACACTCAGGTGCCCCATGGTCGCGCCCCGACCTCCCACTCCTCGACCCGCCTCTTCACCCTTGCTGCCGTCGGGGTGCTCTGCTCGAGCCTCTCGCTTCACGACGCGACCTCGCATCGACGTCGTGGGCGTGGTCGTGGCCGTGGTCGTGGTCGTCGTCGTCGTCGTCGTCGTCAGCGCTGTCGCCTTCTGGTCCTGCGAGATCAGCTCCTCCACGCTCGGGCGCAGCAGCGTGCGGGACAGCAGGAACTGCAGGCTGGCCGCGCAGCACTGCCGGAGGGGGCGGCGGAAGGGGCCCGGCCGCCCGCCGAGGTCCGCGCCGCCGCCGCCGCCCGGCGCCGTCGGCGTCGGCGGCGTCGTCGGCGTCGGCGTCGTCGTCGGCGACGTCGTCGGCGACGTCGGCGTCGTCAGCGTCGTCAGCGTCGTCGTCATCGTTGTCGTGGGCGTCGGCGTCGTCAGCGTCGTCAGCGTCGTTGACGTCGTCGTCGTCGTCGACGGCGTCGTCAGCGTCGTCGACGGCATCGTCAGCGTCGTCAGCGTCGTCGTCATCGGCGTTTTCGCTGATGTCGTCATCGTCGCCGTCGTCGCCAACAATCCCCGTCGACGGCGGCGTCGTCGTCATCGTCGTCGTCGTCGCCGCCCTCCTCTTCCTCCTCCTGATGCGCCTCCTCCCGCATCTGTCCCTCCTGCCTTCTCTGCACTCCTCCCCCTCCTTTTCCCCCTGCTGCTTACCCTCCTCCCTCGCAAGGGTTAGGAGGGGAGGTCAAGGATGAGACTGAGGAAAGAGAACTGGGCTGGACTGCCACATGGAGTGCCGACGTCGCCTGAACGGTCGGCTAATGCTGGGATGCTCTCTTCACGAGCGGGCGAAGGACTCGAGACATTGCAGCGAAATCGAAAGCCCACAACACGACGAGCCTGCAGATGCAGACGGAATCCACGGGGAGCATTCGCAAACAGCCTGCGAACAGGGAGGCGGATGATGAGGAGAAGGAAGGCAGAGGATTGGGCGGAAGAAGAGAAGCTGGAGGGAGAGGGGGAAGATGACGGGGAAGCGGATGACGAGAAAGCGGAGAGCAGCAGAAGGTCGAAATTTGGTTGATGATGAGGAGGAGGCGGAGGAGGAGGAGGAGGAGGAGGAGGAGGAGGTGGATGAGGAGGAGGAGGAGGAGGAGGAGGAGGAGGAGGAGGAAGAGTAGGAGGAGGAGGCGGAGGAAGAGGGGGATGAGGAGGGGGAGGGGGGAGGGGAAGGGGGAGGGGGAGGAGAAGAAGGAGAAGAAGGAGGAGGAGCAGGAGGAGGAGGTGGAGGAGCAGCAGGAGGAGCAGGACGAGGAGCAGGAGGAGGAGGAGGGGAGGAGGAGGAGAACCAGGAGGAGGAGGAGGAGGACGAGGCGGCGGAGCAGGAGGAGGAGGAGCAGCAGAAATGACAATTGCAGTCGCAGTCAAAGGAACTTTCCGCGCACCACGATGGCACATGCGCCGACTTCGATTCGCACGGCGCGCGGGCGCGACGGACCTCCAGGAAGGAGGGCCGCAAACCAGCGTCAAGGCGATCGTGGAGTGAGTTCTTTCATGACTATGTCGGTGAGCCCCTGCGGGTTGTCGAAGTAAAGACGACGGGGGGCGTACACGTACATATCCGCTGTGACTTTCACGGTGGCTGCGTCCACCATTATCTCATCCCCCTCCCCCCTTTCCCCCGTCTCCATCCTCCACCTCCTTCTCCCCCGCCCCGCCACATCCTCATTTTGCCATGCCCCATTGTTCTCCCCCTCCCCCTCCTCCTCCTTCTCCTCCTCGTCCAGCCGCTCAATATCCAGAAAACTTTTTTACTCTTCTCCATCATCATCCCCCTTTCCCCCCCCCTCCCCCAAAAACCCACCAGCCCTCTGGGCGTAGGTGGTTTAAGGAGTTTCCTCTTCCATCTTCCCTTCTTCCCCTTCGGGGAGGGGTTTACCCCTCCCCCTAACCCCCTCCCCTGCACCTGGACGGGCCCGGTCGCGAGCGGTCAGAGTGTCCAAGATGGCCCAGGATGGCTCCATGAGCGCCTCGGATAATCCAAGATGGCTTCCAAGATGGCTCAAGATAGCCTAAGATGCCGCAAGATGGCTCCGAAGATGCTCCAAGACGCTCTCAGAACGCTCCAAGACAGCTCCAAGAGGCCAATTATCTCCCCAAGGAGGCTCCCCAAGAAGCCAAACTCCTTCAAAAACCTAGGGAAAACCAAGGATGTTCGGCTTCTCGCCCTTTCGCTTACGATGGCCATCTGAGGCCTCAACATGGCTCCAAGAGGGGCCAAGGAGGCCCCAAGAAGGGGCCCAGGAGGGCCCCAAGACGGCCCCAAGAGCGCCCAAGAGCGCTCCAAGAGCGCCCCAAGAGGGGTCCAGGCGGCTATTTTGGGAGCTCCCGAGGGGCAGGGTTAATTGGGGAAACCCCCTTCTTTGATCGATCGCTTCCAAGATGGCCCCAGAGGGCGCCCAGGAGGCCCCCAAAGGCGCCAAGATGGCCCCAAGAGGCCTCCAAGAGGCCCCCAAGAGGGCCCCAAGCGGCCCCAAGAGGATCCAAGAGGCTCCCTGGATGGTTCCAAGAGGCCTCCAAGAGGCTCCAAGAGGCCGCCATGAAGCTCCAAGAGACCCCCAAGAGGCCCCAAGAGGCCTCCAAAAGGCTCCCAAGAGCCCCCCAAGAGGATCCCAAGCGGCCTCAAGAGGCCCCCCCGAAGCACCCAAGACGCCCAAGAGCCCCCATTGACCGCCAAGAGACCCCCAAGACGCCCGAAGAGGCTTCCAAAAGGCTTCCAGGAGGCATCCGGGCGGCATTCGACCATCCACCCAGCGTCATCATTCTCCTCATCCCTCCTTCGCTCGGTTCCTCGCCACCCCCTCATCTATCCATCTGGCCTCCTCTTCCGCCTCATCCTTTGCACGGATCGGCTGTCCCTCTCGTTGCTCCCCCACTTCCTGGATCTTTCAACTTGCCTGGACATCGTCGTTTCTGGATGGGCTTTTTTTTTTTTTTTTGATTGGCAGCTTACAAGGACAGATCCAAGAAGCGGGACGGACTCGGCTGGGGCACAGGGCGAGCAAATTAGCTACGGAGGCGCATAGGCCGCGGCAGCGGGTGCGCGTGCCAGGGACAAAATGACCCTCATTAGGACGCTGGCGGCCCGAAACCGGGGAACGCAAGCACCGAACAGACAACGGACGGAAGGACCGGTCGCACAAGTGGCGCCAAGCTCTGACCGTACCGAACAGCGCGCAAGGGCGTGGAGCGCGCCGCGTTGTGGCGGCACGGATTGGCCGGGGTGGCCGCACCGTCTATGAAACTAAAAGGAGGCCACAAGCAGGAGAGGCACGGCGGGCGCAAGGGCACGCGGCGGCAGGAGAAGGGGGGCACAGATGTGGGCCTCACTCACAGGGAGTCATAGGATGCTCTTGGGCATGAGAGCGACCCGTCCTAGTCAAGGAACCGGCGGCCATGTCTTCTGAGTCCAGCCTGCAACTTGCCAAACAATGAAAGCCGGGGGAGTAAAGCTGCAAGCGCTGGTCGAGTCTCCTGGACCACCCTGCGGGAGGGCCGTGATGAACTGCCAAAGGATAAACCACTTGTGCAGTAGCTAGAACTCGGAGGCGACGCCCACCGTGGGAACCCAGTCGTCGACGTCGTCGGCGTACATCGCGAGCAACTTAGCCGTCTCCGGGAACGGGGGCACACAGTCGCGAGCGTAAGCCGAGGCAAGAGGAACGGACCTGAAAGGGCTGGTGGGGATACTTTTTTGTTCGGCGGTTCGAAGGAGAGGTCCAGCGAGCGGGGCTAACGTTCTGGGGCACAGAGTGAGAAAAATCAGGTGGGGATACGCGAAGCGTCAAGATATTTCTTCCACCTGCTCCTCCTACTGCTGCTGCTCTTCATCATCCTTTTTATTCCTCTTTCCTCCTCCACCTCGTCATCATCCACCTCATCGTCCACCCTGAGGTCGTACTCCTGCTTCCTCCTCATCCCTCCTCCACCCTGTCTCACCCCTCCTCCCCCTCCCTCATTTTCTCCCCCCCCCCCCCCCCCCTCAAGGCAAGAGGGGGAGGGGGGCCCTCCTCCTCCTCCTCCTCCTGTTCCCCCCCCCCTGCTCCCCATCCCCCTCCCTCTCCCTGTCCCCCCCCCTCCGCCGCCCTTCATGCAGAGGAGGAGAAGAGGAGGGAACTGTTCCTTTTCCCCCTCGTCCTCCTCATCATCATCATCATCATCATCATCATCATCATCATCATCATCATCATCACCATCATCATCATCATCACCATCATCATCACCATCAGCATCAGCATCATCAGCATCAGCATCATCAGCATCAGCATCGGCATCAGCATCAGCATCAGCATCAGCATCAGCATCAGCACCATCACCAGCACCATCATCATCATCATCATCATCACCACCACCACCACCACCACCACCACCACCACCACCATCATCATCATCATCATCATCATCATCATCATCATCATCATCATCATCATCATCATCATCATCATCATCATCATCATCGGTGGCTGCGTGTCTGCCGCGCGCCGGGGGCGCTGTGAACGGGGGCTGGCAGACACCTCCGCCGCCCCGCAAGGAGGGCGACCCCCCCCAAATGCAACCAGCTGTCTAAGACAGCGGGCACTCCCACGGGGGCGGTGTCTGGCGGCCTGGGCCTACAGAGCCCGTTGGGCGGGAACTCCATGGGGACCCAGATGACCACGTAGGCCCTGGGGCCAGGCCGCCGCCGTCGCGCCCTCCGCGCCCCCAGCCGGCTCGAGCGGCGCCACCAGTGCCGCGCCCGCGCTGCAGCCCGCGCCCCGCACTGCGGCTAGCCTGCCCCGCGCCTCCGGCCCCGGTCGGGCCGGCGCCGCCCGTCCTCCTCCGCGGCGGCCGTTCCGCGCGCAGCGCTGCTTCTCCCGCGCCCCCGCGGCCGCGACGCCCGCGCGCCATGCCCGCGTTGGCGGCCTGGGGGGCGCCGCAGTAGCCGCGCCGTGCGCCGCGCCGCGCCGCGCGACGCGCGCCTCAGCAGCGCCCGCGCTCGGCCGCGCCGCGCGCGTCGCCCGATGGGGCAGCGCGGCGCCGGGCGCGGCCGGTCGCCACGGCGCTCCCGCCTGAAGCGCGGCCGCGCGGAAGACCTTCGCGCTGCCGCGCTGCAGCCGCTGCCAAGCTCTGCCGCGCGGCGGCCAGGGCCAGCGGGTGGCCGCCCGCCCAGGTGCGCAGCAGCGAGCGCGCCTCCTGCCTGGCCTGGCCAAGCGTCCCCAGCGCGAAGGCCAGGAAGTCGGGGCCGGGGTAGCGCAAGTGCTTGCGCTCCTCAGCCGCCGCTGCCACGGCCCCGTCGCGCGCCGCGCGGCGCCGCCCCTCCGCCGCCCCGGCCCCGAGTGAAGCGTCCGTGACCACTACGTCGGCGTAGGTAGTCCCGGACGGTCGCGTAAGACGACATCCGGGCGGGCCGCCTCCGTGGCGCCGTCCTGGCGGACCCGGTCACAGGCAGGGACGAGCCACTCTGGCCGCTACCTTCGCAGTCAGCCAGCGCGCCAACCAATCGGGCAGGCTGCTGTGCCTAGCAATCGATTGTCCCGCCACTCACGTGGCACCCCAACGGGTGCCACGGGTGCCCCGGGTCCGCGCGCAGGTTGGCGCCGCAGCAGGTCCTGTCCGGCCGGCGCCTCAGGCAGGTGGCGCTGGCCCCAGAAGGCAGCGGCAGGCGGAGGCGGAGCGCCAGCGCCGGGCGGATGTGGCAGCGAAGCGAGCCACCGAGCGCGGCGCTGCTCCTGCGCGGGCCGCGCCAGTCGCCGCTGCGCCCCTCCTCCCGCTCGGTCGCCGCGCTCAGCCAGGCGGAGTTGCCCACCCCGGCCCGCTGCCGCGCGGCCTCGGCCGTCGCCCAAGTCGCCAGGCAGGCCGCGGCGAAGGTCTCGAGGCTGGGTTCCCCAAGCTCGCGCCGCTGATCGGCCAAACACGCAAGCCAGGAGCCGGCGAAGGCGGGCAGGCGGCGCTCTGCGAGGCTCTGCAGCCCCAGTCCTCCGTCTGCCAGCGGGAGGCAGGCCTGCTCGCGCGCCGCGGCCGTCAAGGGCTGCCCTAGCAGGTAGGTCCTTTAAGTGCTCGAGGACCTTTCGTAGGGGCAGCACCAAGCCTCCTCGAGAAGGTGCGCCCGGGCGTGGTGCAGGGCGGCGCCGTTCGCGAAGGTCCACATCAGGACGCGCCCTGAGCCCGTTCTCCCGGAGGCCCTGCAAGGCTGCCCGGAAAGCCCGGAGGTGCCTCGCTTGCTCCGGCGCCGTCATTTCGCCGAAGCTCGCCGCGGCAGGGTCGGCGCCCAGGCTGTCCGCCGCCGCCGCTCCCCCGCAGACGAAAAAACACGCGACTGCCCACGCAGGTGAGCTCGGGCACTGTTGCGGCCGCGAGCCCTGTCGGCCTCCTCCTCCTCCTCCTCGTCCTCCTCCTCCTCCTCCTCGTCCTCCTCCTCCTCCTCCATCATCATCAAGCCTTCGCCATCATCATCCGCTTCTCCATCATCCGCTTCCCAGTCATCCCCCCCATCCTCCTCCAGCTTCTCTCCCTCCGCTCCCTCCTCGGGGCCCTCCCAGGCGCCATCCTAACCTGTTCTCCAAGCCGCGTGTAATCGTGGCGACGAGGGAGGCCAACAAAGGACCCCGTGCGAGGAGGAGGAGGAGGAGGAGGAGGAGGAGGAGGAGGAGGAGGAGGAGGAGGAGGAGCAGGAGGAGGAGGAGGAGAAGGAGGAGGAGGAGGAGGAGGAGGAGGAGGAGGGGGAGGAGGAGGAGGAGGAGGGAGGAGGAGGAGGAGGAGGAGGAGGAGGAGGAGGGAGGGGGGAGGGGGAGGGGGAGGGGGAGGGGGAGGGGGATGGGGAGGATGGAGAGGGGGAGGGGGATGGGGAGGATGGAGAGGGGAGGGGGCGGGGGAGGAGAACGGGGAGGAAGAGTAGGAGGAGTGGGTAGAAAAGGAGGAAGAGGAGCAGCAGGAGGAGAGAGGAGGAGGAGAGGAGGAGGAGGAGGAGGAAAGCAGAGGTGGAGGGGGAACGCCGAGAGGGGTTGCGGAGGAGTAGGAGTAGGAGTAGGAGTAGGAGTAGGAGTAGAGTAGAGTAGGAGTAGGAGTAGGAGTAGGAGTAGTAGTAGTAGGAGTAGGAGTAGTTAGTAGAGTAGGAGGAGGAGGAGGAGGAGGAGGAGGAGGAGTAAAAGGAGGAGGAGGAGGAGGAGGAGGAGGGGGAGGAGGAGGAGGAGGAGGAGGAGGAGGAGGAGGAGGAGGAGGAGGAGGGGGAGAAGAAGAAATCGGAGAGGGCGTTGGGGAAGCGAGATAGCAAGAGGAGGAGAATACGAGGAGGGCAGAGGAGGAGGAGGAGGAGGAGGAGGAGGAGGAAGGAGCATCGAAAAGGGTGTTGATGATGACGACGACGAGGATGATGATGATGATGATGATGCTGTTGATGATGATGCTGATGCTGATGATGATGATGATGAGGATGGTGGTGGTAATAATGATGTTGTTGTTGTTGATGATGATGATGATGATGATGATGGCGATGCTTATGATGATGCTGATGATGAGGAGGAAGGCGATACTGATTATGATGTTACTGCGTGACAATTATGCTGATGATGACGCTGAGGATGGGGATGCTGATATCGACGATGATGATGCTGATGATGCTTGTTTATGCTGGAGATGATGAGGGCAACGATGATGATGACGATAATGATGATGATGATAGTATGACTGATGATGATGAGGACGATGGCGACTATGATTATGATGTCAGTGATTATGGTCATGCTTATGATGACGACGATAATGCTGATGATCACGATGATGGTGATGCAGATGATGGTGATGATGCTGACGGCGATGATGATGTTGATGAGGATGATGATGATGATGATGATGATGATGATGATGATGATGATGATGATGATGAGGATGATGATGGTGATGCTGGTAATGATAATGATGCTGATGATGATGCTGATGATGATGGTGGTGATGATGATGATGCTGATGATGATGACCAGGAGAAGGAGGAGGCAGAGGAGGAGGAGAAGGAGGAGGGGGGGATGGAGAATGGAGGAGGAGGAGGAGTATGAGGGGGGGATGTGGAGGAGGAGGGAGGCGAAGGAGGAGGTTGTGGAGGAGGCCCTACCCCGCCAGGAGAAAGAAGAGGAAGACGGCATCGGAGGGATGCCATGGATATGTATGCGTTGGCCCTCCAGCTGATGACCGCTGTCCGACAGGGTATGGAAAACACAGTGCGGTATCTCTCCCTTTGCCGCCGGCTCCATCCAGTCATGGTCGCCATTGACTGCGAACATGGGCGTGCACAGCTGCTTCAACCGCTCCTGGAAGAGGCGGAGGAGGAGGAGGAAGAGGAGAAGGAGGAGGAGCGGGAAGAAGGGGCAGATGATAAGGAACACCAGCAGCAGCAGGTCGAGGAAGGCGAAGATCGGAAGATGGGGATGAAGAGGATGAGGCCGAAGACGAGAAGGAGATAAGATCCGGAGGGGGAGGAGGAGGAAGAGGAGGGCTGAGAACGAGGAGGATGAATGACCAGGGATGAGAGAGCGGCAAGGCAGACGATAACCACGACGACGGCAGAGTGCTTGGACAGTGTGCAGCTGCTCCAGCCGCTCCTTGATGGTGGCCCCGTTTATCTCCACCGGCTTGCAGAACGGCTCGAAGCACACGGCGGCAGCTGCCTCCCTCCATTATCGTCGTCGTCCTCCTCCTCCTCCTCCTCCTGCGTATGATGGCACACTTCTTTGCCGCGTGCTGCGCCGTTGGGGCAGTTCAGGTGCTGCCAAGCTGGCTGCTGGGACCCTCTGGAATGTTTGGGCCTGTCCAGTCTGATGTTGTTTTTGTAGGCTGCCCTTCAGCCCTCGCTCCAGATACTGCTCCTCCTCCTCCTCCTGCTTCTCCTCCTCCTCCTCCTCCTCCCTCCTCCTCCCCTCGCTCTCGAACTCCCGTAGCCTTCCTTGAAACCAAAGGCCTGCCAGAACATTCTTCTGAACCCCGCTCCTTCTACTTCTCGTCCTCATCTCTAGAGGGAGGAGGAAAGAGAAGACGGAGAGGAGGAGGAGGTGGAAGACGAGGGCGGGAAAGAGGAGACACAACCACATCTCATGACACAGAGGAGCAAGGAGGTGGCGACAGTGAGTCGCAGCAACAGCGGGAGAATGACAAGGAGGAGGAGAGGGACAAGGAGCAGCAGCACCAGCAGAGGCAGAAGGGACGAGGAGGGGCAAGGAATAACGAGGATAAGAAGGGGACGGGCTATGGCTGGGGCGGGGTGGACTGGGGAGAGACTGCGATTAAGTGGGGTGTTTCTTTGGGTGCTGAATGGTGCTACGGGCCAGGGAGCTAATGATTTAGGGGCTAGTGAAGCGGGACGAGGAGTAGCTAAGAGAAAGAGGGGAGGGTATAAGATTGGGGGGAGGTTCTTCACGCGATTCTAAAGCTTCTGCCGTGTGGTCATCGGAGGGTCCTCCTTCATGATCCTCCTTGTCCTCCTCCTTGTCCTCCTTTTGCCTTCTCGTCACCTTCCTAACTCCTACCTCCATTCGTCGTCCTCCTCCTCCTCCTCCTCCTCCTCATGCTCAAGCCGCCTTCACCTCGTCCTCATCATCATCTTATGTCTGCTCCCTCCTGCCTCCGCGGACGCAGGCGTTGCCATCGTTGCGACCACGTACTCCGCAAGCAACCTGCACTCCTCCTCGCTCATGTCCTTGGACCTTCCAAACCGGCGCTGGGCGTTCTTCTGGAAAAAGCCCTCCGCGCCAGGAATCCAGCGCACAAAGGTCTGAGGTGTGATGTGGTGCGCCCAGGCAGACTCCGCTGTTGCCATAATCCGCCGCCGCGCCTGCGACACAGAAATGCGCATGTGCGTCGAAACATGTGAGTGTTGGTGTGTATACGTGTGTGTGTGTATGTGTTTGCGTGCGTGTGTGTGTGTGTGTGTGTGTGTGTGTTTGCGTGTGTGTGTGCGTGTGTGTGTGTGTGCGTGTGTGTGTGTGTGTGTGTGTGTGTGTGTGTGTGCGTGTGTATGTGTATGTGTGTGGTTGTGTGTGTGTGGGGGGGTGGCTGTAGCTGCTGCATGAATGCGACTACGCGCATGTTTTGCCGCTGCATGTGTACGCTTCGTTTTTCGTTCCTTCCCACTTTCCCAAGACCATACTGTTTCGGTGCGAGCTCATGAGATTGCAGCTCGGCTGGAGGGTATCATGGCGCCTTCCGTCGCCATGCCAGGCGACCGTGAACTCAGACCGCCTGGGATGCACAAGTGTACGATCTAGCCAGATATCTGACCGGGACCTTCGACCACTCGAGGGGCAACGTCAGCGGGGGACCAGCTCGGGGGGGAAACCTCAGGCTTGCATCGTCAATGCACCGCCGAAAGATCGGCGACAGGCACCCGAGGGCGAAAGCCCACGCTCCAGGGCAGGGGGGGCCCGTCAGGCTCTCATCGGTGATGCAAGGGCCATGCCAGGGATCGATGCGTCCCCCCCGGAGCCGAGGCCCGCCCCGACGCTGCCCTTGACCGGTGCTCGCCGCCTCGGACGCCGCTCCGTGGGCCATCTGAAAAGTTCTTGCGGAGTGTTCGGCAAAAGAACCGAGAACTTGTCGGCAGGCCGGAGGCCTTCCGAGCCCTCTGAGAAGACCCGCCCCCTCTAACCTCCCCCCTCGGCGCGCCGCCGATCTAGGACCCCACACAGGCCAGACGGAATGCCCCAGATTGGGTCACCTGCTCAGCACATAGACAAGCTGACCGACGTAGCGAATTGATGGTGGCAGTCTGCCGAACGGGTTTCTACGTTACGAATTTGTTCTGGGAGCGAAGACAATGATCATCAAGAAGTTGCCTGCTTTACTCACTTCGCAACCTGGCTGGTATCACTCCCTCCTCGCCTACCTCCTCTATGTCTCCCTGGTTCCAGCCTGCGATCGGAGATTCCAGAAGTGCAATACGGCAGCGCCGCAGACCGTGGCACACTGCGGAGGTTGCTGGGCAACTTCCCCCAGAAAGCACGGCGGCGGATCTGAGCGGCAGCGCAACCGAACAGCTCTCGTCTGCCATGAGGTCGCACCCACGCCTAGGGCGACGAGGTCTACACCGATCCACCGCCGCTGGCCGGGCCCATCCTGGGCCCAGGAGCAGTGTATACGCCCCTTGGCTTGGCCAGGGAGGCATACGCACCGCTCCTGGGTCTATGATGGGCCTGACCAGCGGCGGTGGATCTGTGTAGATTCGTCGCCCCGATGCCTTCGTCTGCTGAATCCTTTCGTCCGTCCAACCGAGCAGAGGCGAGAGGAGACCCAAGTGCTTGATGCGCTGAACGTCACGGGTGGCCCAAGCACTTGCAACGTAGCCTCCCAGGCTGTGTCCGAGAAGTACAAACTGAGACAGGCCGATGACATCCGCCCACTGTATAAAGGGCTCTACCAACAGGTTCTCTGCAGCCTCTGGAGTCTGATGCTCATGCGTGAAAGGCGGCTGGCCGCTGCCTCCCATACCAATGATGTCGATCGCATACACTGTCCGCTCCCGTGCCAACAGCGGATACCACTTGAAGAAGCAGGCCGCACCCATCATAAATCCGTGCACGAGGACGATCGGCAACTTATCACTATGTTCCTTGCCGACGACAACTGTGTGAATCGGCCAAAGATGAAATTCTGGATGGTATCCACAGCAACGATCAGGTCTACAGTAGTGACAACGCGGCTTTAAATCTAGTCTGACCATGATATCCAGCGCTTCGAACGGGACGCCCTCCATTAGAGAGAGGAGCTTGGACTCTGCCTCCTTGACCCTAACAAGCTTCTTGTCGACTTTCTCCCGCTCGACTCGTTGCAGCCAAGATGGACTGAAAGTCGAGCTTACATCATTGCGTTCGATATTCACGAGGGCGCCCGCTATGTATCCCTACTCGAATCGAACGACCTTCGGGCGCGGTCAAGTTCTAGCCAGCTGGGCACAAGGACATAGCGCGGATGGACAGCACCGTGCTAACCCAGAACAGCAGGGTGCGATCATGGTCCGCCAAAGCGTCGAAGACCCCAGAAGTCACCAAACTGTCACGAATGCCTGCGGGCATGGCATGAGTTTCATGTTCGACGCAACCTCTTGGCGAACTCCTGCGACCTCGTGAGAGGAATGGCACTCGGATAACTGTACAGCAAGAGGAGAGCCTACGAGAAGGAGCATGACTGTGCAGGAATAGGAGTCGTCAGAACGCGGAGGGAAGATAAACAGGGAAGGTGCGGGGGGAACAGAGGAAAAGTGAGATGTGAGGAGTAGGTTCTCCCATGGACGCCGTGCAGCGGTTGCAACCAAGAGATGTACCACCGTTCCGTGGGCACTGAGTGGAGTGTCATCAGGCGCCCCCGAGTTGTATGTATTGAGTCTTGCCAATGCTCTTGAAGGGGCCTGGGCCCCAGAGTTCTTGGAGCTACAGAGTGCCCTTTCGAATTTGCGCGGCGGCTTACATGACTTTTTCCTAGGCTACGGCGCGACCGTGGTGTGGATTCCATAATTACTTCCAGCATGGCCTAAGATCAAGATGCGCCGCCCAACAGCGCTCCATGGCGCGCCCTGAGGCCGCTTGGGGCCCTGGGGGCCATGCCAAGAAGTCAACACCATTGACATACCTGAATCTGTTGTGTGGATTTCGCATACGCGGATGCCCGGTCTTAAGACCGACCCAAGACGTAAGTCGAACTCCGATGTTCCGAGCATTTCCCCCGAAAAGGGGTCGCGAGTGCCAAGAGGTCCCCAAGATGCCCCACAGAACAACAACGAGTCCACAAGAGGCGCCCGAAGAGGGATCCAAGACGCCCCCGAGTGATCCACCAGGAGACCCATGGAGGAGGGCGGATTGGGAGGAAGAGCGAGGGAGAGACAGGAGGACGTGGGAGAAAAGAGGAAGGGCGAATGATGCAGGAAGAGGGACGGTAGGGAGGAGGGCGAGCGGACCCTGAGATCCGCCGTCACGAAAAATTGCAACATCGGAAATTACCCTGGCGACGTATCCAACCCCTGCGCAATGCGGGGCAGGAGTAGCCTGGGAGACTTGACGAGAAGGCGGCGACGTGACATGGACGCATATACTTCTGCGAGCGGCATTCGGAAGGTTCGCAGGTCCCCAATCAAGGGAAAAGCGATGAGTAACTAATTGAACCCCTGAGTGACTAAGGAAGACGCATGACATGGCTCCCCAGGGACGGCGAAGCCCCGCTCAGGTCTGCGCAGTGCCTCACTCCGTTGGACCCGGCAGCAGCCCTCGAAAGTGACGAGCCCAGTAGCAGCCCTCGAAAGTGGCGACTGTTTCGCAGATCGCAGCCCCCCCCAGGGACGGCGAGCTACCGCTCAGATCCGCGCAGTGCCTCACTCCGCCGGGCCCACCAGCAGCCCTCGCAAGCGGCGACAGTTTTGCAGATCGCAGCCCCCCAGGGACGGCGAACTACCGTTCAGATCCGCGCGGTGCTTCACTCCGCTGGACCCACCAGCAGCCCTCGAAAGTGGCGACAGCGTCGCAGATCGCAGTCCCCCAGGGACGGCGAGCTACCGTTCAGATCCTCGCGGTGCCTCACTCCGCCAGACCAACCAGCAGCCCTCGAAAATGGCGACAACTTCGCGGATCGCAGCCCCCCAGGGACGGCGAGCTGCCGCTCAGATCTGCGCGGTGCCTCACTACGCTGGACCCACCAGCAGCCCTCGAAAGTGGCGACAGCGTCGCAGATCGCAGCACCCCAGGGACGGCGACCTACCGTTCAGATCCACGCGGTGCTTCACTCCGCTGGACCCACCAGCAGCCCTCGAAAGCGGCGACAGTTTTGCAGATCGCAGCCCCCCAGGAACGGCGACCTGCCGTTCAGATCCGCGAGGTGCCTCACTCCGCCGGGCCCACCAGCAGCCCTCGAAAGTGGCGACTGTTTGGCAGATCGTAGCCCCCCAGGGCCGGCGAGCTACCGCTCAGATTCGCGCGGTGCCTCACTCCGCTGGACGCACCAGCAGCCCTCGAAAATGGCGACTGCTTCGCAGATCGCAGCCCCCCAGGGCCGGCGAGCTACCGCTCAGATCCAGCCGGTGCCTCACTCCGCTGGACGCACCAGCAGCCCTCGAAAGTGGCGACGGTTTCGCAGATCGTAGCCCCCCAGGGACGGCGAGCTACCGCTCAGATCCGCGCGGTGCCTCACTCCGCTGGACCCACCAGCAGCCCTCGAAAGTGGTGACTGTTTCGCAGATCGTAGCCCCCCAGGGACGGCGACCTACCGTTCAGATCCGCGAGGTGCCTCACTCCGCTGGACCCACCAGCAGCCCTCGAAAATGGCGACAGTTTGGCAGATCGCAGCCCCCCAGGGCTGGCGAGCTATCGCTCAGATCCGCGCGGTGCCTCACTCCGCTGGACCCACCAGCAACCCTCGAAAATGGCGACAATTTCGCAGATCGTAGCCCCCCAGGGACGGCGAGCTACCGCTTAGATCCGGCGGGCCTCACTTCGCTGGACGCACCAGCAGCCTTCGCAAGTGGCGACAGTTTTGCAGATCGCAGCCCCCAAGGCAAGGCAAGAGGAGACAAGCAGGACGGGGGGCGGGCAGCGAGAGGCAGGAGGCGGGAAGGGGGAGGAAGGAAGGACGCACGAGCAGTGCTCTATTCAAACGAATACCCAACCAAGGAGGGTTGGGAACAAACACTCGACTAGAGCCCTGCCCCTCTTTATGCGGCATCCTCCGAGGCGGATCGAGCTGCGAGGGCCCCTGGGCCTGCGAGAGCCCCCGGACCCGATTCATCCCGAGCTGCTTCCCGACTGGCCCCAGGAGGCCGAAAACGTTCAAAAACCTCCCGTCGTTCTTTGGGTCCTCGATGCGAGCATGGTCATCACCGTCTGGCGTTCGGGTCCTAACTCGGGTCTCTGGCGGCCGTTCGGCGCGATCAGGGCCTCCCCCACACGCCTCTCGGCGAGGCGCAGCTGCTAGAACGGATCACGAGGCGAGAAAACCACAGAGAACCGGCCAACCGCCCGAAAACATCCCGTCG